>MU857710.1:0-97996 GCA_033296725.1 Corynascus novoguineensis | reverse complement strand
TAGGTCTGGGCGTGTTGACTGGCTGCACTGTACTGTCGGGTCTTGGCAATGTGGGCCCTCCAAATTCTTTTGAAATCAACCTCCGTAAACGTGCAGTGAATAAAACAACGAACCTGGTGTGCCACAGGTGCCCTTCCTGTCATAAGTTACCTTTAGAGCAAGAGAGCACCGTCCTAGCGAAGTTGATACCTATTCCTTACCGAATGACCCCATTATCCCAATCAGGCAACCTGCTGGAGCCAACGCAAACCAAAGCACATGTAGTCTGAATGCACACGGCTGTCCAGACCCTTGGATATCACTGCCTATACGCTATTGAGGCCGTCGCTGGTGGTCTAGACAGCAACTTCAGCACGGCGATCTAAACCACGCCTTCTCCCAAATTGATATACCAATAAAAGTACATGACTCAAAAAAGAACAACCTGATACTGCGCCTGCCCGTCCACTTCAGTCATGGAAACTTTTGCCCCAAACTCCTGAGACAACTGCGGATAGCCAACACTGCCCCGCCTCCTATCCTATCGGAAATCGTCGCTGGGCAATACCTTCCACCTTCAACAGCCCTCTCGTACGTAAGGGTACTCACCCTAACATCGAGTGCGACCGAATCCCCTTTGGGCCGAGCTCACTGCATCATCAAGTTAGGATTCTCACATTTCACTATTTCACTCTAAAAGATGGAAGATAGAAAACTGGAATCACTCACTTATAATCGACCCGGCTCAGGCTCATCATCCGCTGCGCCTCTAGGCCCTGCGCGTCCAGGTTATGGATGCAAAAGGCCAGCCGTGCGGCCACCTGGGCGCCCAGGAACATGGCCTCCTCGAACCCATGCTTCGCCCACTCGGCCAGGTAGTTTGGCAGCGGCGCCAGCCGGATGTTGGTCGGCGTTTGGCTATGGAAGTGGTGGCTGGTTCCCGATGCGCCCGAGGGGTCGCCGCCCCCGCCCGCCGCGTTGTTGGCGCCGAGACTGGCCGTGGTGGCCGCCTGCAGCAGTGGGTTGACGCTGCTCGTCGTGGGAAGCTGGTGCGGGGCGCCAGCGAAGGACGAGGTCGGTGTCTGCGAACCGGTCCCCGAGGGCGTCCCCATGTTTGAAGGCAGCTCCGAGGTGAACATGGTGGCCGAGCTCGGCGAGATGTGATGGCGCGCCTGAAGGGTCTGGAGAATGTTGTCACGGAGGCCGCGGATGCGGGCGCCATTGCCCACAAAGACAATGTTCTCCCAGCACCCGGGACGCATGTACATGTCCTCAATGCCCTGGACGGCACGGTAAATGGCCGTGACGATGCGGTCGATCTCTTTGCGGTCGGCAAACTGGAAGCGCTCGAGGCCAACCTCGATGTCGCGACGCACACGACGGGTGACCCGTTCTGTTGCCGTCGGGGCGGGATCTGCTGGTTGATCCTTGGAAGGAGGCTCTGGTTGTGGCTCAGCAGCTGGCTCGGTGGTTGGCTCGGCGGCTGGTTCGGCGGTTGGCTCTGGCTTGGGCGCATCGCCGGCCTCGCCTTCGGCTGGCGCTTCCGTCATGGTGGCATCCTTATCGTTGGTGTCCTCCTTATTGCCATTCTCCTGAGGCGGTTGCGCGACCGGGACATCCTCCGTCACGAGCTCCTCGTAATGAAACACATTCCGCACCTTCTTCGAGTTGGGTAGCCTAACGGGTTTCGCAGCATCGCCGCTCGCGCCCTCCTTGTCCTTGGCTTTCCGCCCGGGCTTACCCTTCTCAGCCTTCTCTTTCTCCTTCTTGGCCAGGAACTCCCTTGTTTGCCCGCTCGCGACGATGTTGGCGACATCGAGTACACCGTCCTCATCGACAGCGTTGACTTCGCCGTTGGTGCCGGCATCGTCGTCCCCGGCTGACGCAAGACTCTTAGTCGGCTCTACGATCTTGGGGGCTTCGCTCCCCGAAGCTGCTGTTGTCGCCGTTGCCGCCGAACCCCCCGCCGCCGCCGCTGCCGATGACTCTGTTTCGACCGGCAACTCCATCAGCTCCTCCTTATCCGGCGCATACGGGAGCACCTCACAAATCGAACTCTTCTTGAGCTGCTCAGCCATGTCGTAATCAAACCCTTTCCCTTCCAACAGCTTCACCAAACGCTGGGTGAATGCCTCTCCGCCGCTGATATCCTCGTGCGACCCGACGTCCTTGTGCGAGACGACGCGGCCGTCGTATATGCACGTGACGTCGACCTTCTCGAAGCCAACGTCGACGACAGTCATATTGGGCCACTTAAGGCCGTACTGCGTGGCGATGCCACTATGGATGAGACACAGGGCCGGAGTCTTTGTCTTTTCAAAGATGTAGCGGGCGATAGCCTCACAGTCGGGGCGCGTCCACTGCGGGGACGCCATGAGCATGATGGGCGTGTTGTGGTACGTCGTGGTCAGTTGGGCGTGGACGTGCTCGAGAAAGGCGAGGAAGGCATCCATGTGTACGATGCGACCGGCTATGAGGACGCCTCTCCGTCAGTACACGCGAGTTGATCAATCAATCGCGCAATCAGGATGGGTAGAAAAAAAAAGGAAAAACAACTTACCCTGGATAGGATAGACAGCCCCTTCCACCGAGTCCACGTCCTCAACATACTCCCACTCATCCTCTCCGCCTCCGCTCGCATTCCCGTTCCCGTTCGCAGCGGCGTCCCCTTCAGCTCCCCCTTCCTGACCGGCCACTACCTTGTCGCCTTCACCTTGCTCCTCCTTCTTGGAGTTGTCCCCGCCGTCCTGTTTCCTTCCGCCCCCCTTCCTCCGCTTAAAAGTGTGGTAGGGCCGCCAATTGTCGCCCGACCCGGAACTACTCCCTTCCCCGCTATCGGGATCCCGGAACATGCGAGTCGGGAAGCGGTGGGCGGGCGGCGTCAGCTCGTTGCAGCCGAGCTGCGCGAGCGTCGTCTGGCTGCCAGGGCAGATGACGAGCACCTGCTCCTCGCGCCACTTCCCCGTCTGACTCGACATTGTTGCTATTCCTGCTGCTCTTGCTATTCCTGCTGCTGCTGCTGAGTGCTGCGGCGGCGGCTGCGACAGGCAGAGAGAGAGCGCGTGGGCGCTGCGGGCGTGATGCGCAGGGTCCTAGTTTTCCTAGGTATGCGGGGTCGGTAATTGTTTAGAGTTTTTTTTTTTTCCTCGAAAACGGTCGCGGCGGTCGATCAGACCTTGCTGCGTCGGCAGATGACGCAAAATGTCTATGTTTTTGCTTCGGGTTGGTGCGGTGGGTTGGTGATGCGCAAGGCGAACGAACGCACCGACAGCTCGCGGGTTGCGGTTTGGTTGCGTTGCGGCGCGTGCACGCGTTTGAGGGAACAGCAGCACGAAATTTCGGGGGAGCTTGGTTGGTCGGTCTGATTACATAATGCCTGTTTTGTGGGAAAGCGAGCGAGTGGGTGTACATACATACACCACCACGACTACTCCTAACCCCTGCACGGGATAGCGGGAGCAATACCACCAGCTAATTCTATATCACCAACGAACGTGGTAGTCATCTTCTGATGGATTAACTTATTACTTGGTGGAATACTGTCGGACTACTAAGCCTCCTGTCGGGTATTACCGTTCCTGCGCCCATGTAAATGCAAAACCCTTCTTTGTGTTGACGCCCATTGTTTGTTTCCCCTGTTTTTCCCTTTGCTTCTTTCTAGCTTCCATCATACAAAAACAAGCTCAATCACCAAGTCACAGACCTCAGCCAACGTGGGCCATTTACCCTTGCCCAACGCTGCAGTGATACTCCTAATCGCCGGCTGAGAAGGCAGGCCAGTCTCCAGGTACCTCATGTCGGCCCCCGACAACTCCCTCTTCTCCGCCGCGCTCCACTTGCGCTCGGCCTCCTCCTTGGCCCGGCGAAGCACCTCTTCCTCGTTTTCTGACTCCCAGAGGTTGCATCGCGTGCACTCGGTACACTTCCTGGCGTCTCCGTGCGGCCTAAAGTGCTGGCAAAAGTGTTGATAGCCATTCTCGGCGCCCTCGCCGACGCCGCTGATGTCCTTGCGGCAGACGTAACACATCTGGTAACCGCATGGACACGTCAGCTTGTTGCAGCCCGAGTTCTTGACGAACGACATGTTGCAGCGGGGGCAAACGCGCTTCACGGCCATGCTCATGGCCTGCTCGACCTGCGTGCGCAGAGCCACGAGGGACGACTCGTTGCACACGTGCACGTCTGTCCACGCCTTCTCGCACGACAGGCACGACGCCCGCCGGCACTCTGGATTCTGGCATTGGAACCGGAGACCCCGGCGACGGCGACGGCGGCGGACGACGGCGGCGCGCACCTCGGCGACCAGCTTGTCGCCAAACGTCCGTTTGGACTGGACAAGAACAGTGACGAAGACAGCGAGGGCAAACATGTAACCAAGGAGCATGAGCGGTACCACGAACGGCAGGCAGCAGATGCAGAGGATACATAGGACAAAAGTGTTGACACTCTCGGTTCTGAGGCGCAGGTCCGATTCGGTCACGGGCAGGTAGATGTCGTCAACCTCAGCGTAGGCGCAAAACGGGCAGCGGACGAGAGGGAGATTGCTCGCTACGAGGTTATGGTCCGCGAGTCGTTGTTCCAACTGGCGTAAAACCTCGGCGCCGTTCTTGTCCTGGAGCATGGCCCGGTGGATATGGTCATGGGAGATGCACCCTTGGCACTCGGTCGACTCGACTGCCGGACACCGGAGCCTCCCCGTCTCCTTGTCGATGCTCCGCTGCCAGGCCTGCCCAAACACGGCCTCCGAGATGCAGTGCTGCACGCACCTGAAACAAACCATGTGGCCATCGGCGTTGCACGATGCGAACTCCTCAAATGCCGACTCGGTGAAGCAGCAGGCACACTCGATCAAGCTGTCGGCCGCTTCTGCCTCTGCGTTGTTGAGCTCCACGGCCACCTGGCGGTCCTTGGCCTCACGATCAGCCCGGGTGCGCTCCGCCAGCGGTGCGACGAGGGCAGCAAAGAGCTCCCGGTCGAGCTCGGCGTTGCCGGTTGGTTTAAGAGTGGGCATTATCGATCCCCGGCCCGTCGACTTCCAGATGATCAAGGGGTGGTTCTCGGCTTCTGCGGCCGTCACAGGCTTCCGGCGTAGAAACAGCGAAGAAATAGTGAAGCGCCAGGACTTGGACGACAAATCGACCAGCGTCTGGCGGGCGTCGAGATAGGAATAGTTGTGTTCGGCCAAGACGGCATTAATGGCCGAGCGAGAGAGGCCCTTGAATTCGTGCCAAGCGAGACTCTTTACGGCCTGCTTGTATTCCGGGGTCCTGAAGGTCTCCTTTTTGGGCACCAACTCTTCGGCTGCTTGACCGTCTTTGGCGGCGACCCTCCATCGGCCCTTGACCCACGTCACGCGGTTCTTCAGCAGGGCATCAGCCACCAGGGCAAGTCTCGATTCCCCGTCGAAGCTGGCGAGCATGTCCCGAAACACCTCGATTTGAACGTCGGGAAAGATGGCGGCGAGCGCTTCCAGACACGCGTTCAGCTCGCGAAGGTCTGGCTGTTCGGGCTCGAGTGGCTGCAGCTCGGATTCGTCTGTGATGTGCTCGGGCATGGCCGCTGGTTTTGACTCAGGAGCCGATGTCGAAGGCTGCTGCAATCCACCGCGAGTGCTCTTCGATGGTGGACTCTTCGAAGGCAGAATCTTTGGCGGGCTCTTTGGTTTTACTGGGCGGTCGCCCGGGCCGCCGAGTAGACCTGAGAATGCCATGTTGTGTGGCCTACAGATGTACAATATGCCGATAATTTCATGCTGAATGAAGGACTTAAACTTCCGGCTGCGCTACCTCTGCATTTCTTTGCAAATTCTCGGTCATGGTGATGTCGCGTGAGCCTGTTTGTTGCTGGGCAAGCCTGGGCACAGCAGGTGACGACGGGTGTTACTCCTTTTTGGGTACTGGAAGGAAGCCTGGCGGTTTCCCAACAGACCTGTAATTCCCCGTTCCCCAGGCCAAAATCCGGTCCGTGCAGCACCGGAATGGTGGACCCGGGCGGGGGCCGCGGGGTGCGATGAGCCCCACTGAGCCAAGACGGGCTAGAAAACGTGAAAAAAACCTAAAAAGCAGGTTCAGTGGGCATTCCATTTCTGCCACGCCATTCTCACCGCGACTACAGATTAAAGACCCAAGGTTTTGGGTGTATGGTCCGTCGTGTATATACATCCACGCCCATATGGGGCAATCTCGCCGTGGTCGATTTGAGAGGTAAGTACGGAGTACACCAGCGCATCGCGATCAGGCGGATCGTAGCTCGGAAGAATCGTGCATGTCTTGCTGTTTTCGTTTGCATGCGAGGCCGCTCCGATTGCTGGCCTCGTCAGCGAGTTACGCAGCAGTGGGACTACTACACCAATCTGACCCCCCGTCAATTACGAGAAACACTGACAGCTGCGCTTCCGGGATGACGGCGGATTTGCCCTCGAGTTGCTCACTTCTTCTGCTGCGCAAAAATCGGAGCTTAGTCCCGACCTCGGGCGCCCAACAGCGTGGATGGCAGGGGCTCGTGCTTTATCGGCGCAGCCTACCCAGCGAATGACATTGGTTCGCAACAAGAGCAAGCGGCCACGGGCGAGACATCGAGCATCCAATGCGGGTTGGTGTTGGGAAAAAAAAAAAAAGGATTCATCCCCGGATGCGGGGCACGTCGCTCTGTCGGGTGCGTTGCCCGCCTTTTGGGGTCATCTGCTCCATTTTCCGCCAGTTTGGAGCTGACCCCGATTGGGGAAAAGAAGGAAAGGGGGGTTAGGGAAGATGAAGCAAGCATCTTTTCAGATTTCGTTACTCAGCTTGTTGCTCTCGTGACAAGTTAGGTCACTTACCTAAGAGCAGCTTCAATCAATGTGTAGGACAGTGGGGTGCTTGGTCTCTCGTCAGCCTTTGGTCGCGCGCCGGGCTGGTGGTGCTGACAGACGAGGAAGGCTTCTCGAAGCACGGCTGGCTGGTGCTACTCTACGCTACGCTTGCCAACGCCAACTCAGATCCGCGATCGGGGCGGTGATCTCAGCCCGCTGCCCACATCGAAGTCTCTTCACGTGTTTTTCGCTACACAGGGGAGGGTAGTGATCAGCTCGCTTCATTACGAAAAGCCTGTCAAGAGCCTTTCAGAAATAGGCGGCGCGAGCGGGCTTCACATCCGGTCACACCTCCTTTCCGTCACACAAAAGGCGGGCCCCGTTTTGCTCACCGCCCACCGCCAGTCCGCTCTTTCGGGACCCCAGTGGCCCGCAACGGGTGCTGGGAATCCACCCGGGCCTAGCAATTCCATGTGGCCCTATAGTGGCTTGCAGAAGCTATCCTAGACAGCGGACCCTTGCGGCCGGCCGCCCTGCACAGAGCTCCCCTGTTTCTTTTGGGAGGCCTGGCCCTGAATGGAACCAGCGGTCCTGTGTGTCGTGGTCTGCACCCCCCCCTTGTCTGTCTTGAGCTCACCGACTTCTTGCTCCCCCGCCTCGTCAAGCTTTTCGCTTGTCGGCGCCGCTCCATCTTGTTGGTCTTGTTGACTGGTATTCGAATGCGGATCCCAACGTGCCAGCGTGCCAATGATGCCAGCTAACGCAAGGGGCAGCGGGGTGCGCAGGATGTGCTTTCACACAGATCTGACATGCTGTCGCCGCTAGTGTAGTGTGAAGGGTCGTGTTGAAGTTTGCGGGTCTCTCCATTGGAGCAGCAGACTCGTGATTGGTCCCAGCCTTTTGTCAGACGAGAAACGCAAGCACTGCTTGGCGGTGTATAAGTCCGCCTTTTCAAACCCATGGCTTCCGTGTAGCATCCCGACATAATATTTCAGTCTCTCTCTCTCTCTCTCTCTCTCTCTCTCTCTTCTCCCCCTTCTATTTCTCCCTTCTCACTTTTTGTCTCTGACGTCCGTTGCATTCCTGCTCGAATCAATGGGCCCAGCTGGTCATCTCTGGGCTTGTTTGGTGGTTCCCGTCGTGCCAGCATGGACTCCCTCCCTGTCGAGCTGGTCCGACTCGTCTTCCAATACTGCGATGCTCCATCGGTGAAAGCTTTCCGTCTGGCGTCGGGCAGATACGCTGAGGTGGGCTACGAATACTTGCTGAAGCCGCACTTCTGCGCCGTCGAATGGCGAGACGACGTCTCACGTCTCTGTAGCATTGCCAACCACGACCGGCTCCGCGGCAGCATCCGGTCGCTCACCTTCAACTTCGCCAAGGTCTCGGACGAGTGCAATGCCCGCCATACCACCTCTTCACAGCACTGGCTCCCGGAGCCCGAGCAGCGCAATACGCCCCTGCAGGACGCCTGGGTCCGGTACTACGAGCTGGAAGAGAAGACCCGCAAACTGCCGCCGCTTCACTCGCGTGCCTCGGCGGTTGAGGACGCTGTCCGGCGGCTGCCCAACCTCCAAGACGTTGAGATTACGCACACCAAGTGCCCCTACGACATTCCCCTGCTACGGGACAACGCCTTCGAAGCACGGGCCTGCAGCAGACGCGACCGTGCCCAGGCCTGCAAGAACATCAACGCCGTGGTGTCGGCGCTCCGCCACGCCCGCCTCCGCTCGCTCTCCATTGACCAGCTGCCGCTCGAGATCTTCCGCCTCGCCGACGACCGCCGGCACTGGTTCGACTGCGCGCGCTCCTTCGCGGCTAGCCTCTCGCGCCTGCGCCTGGTCCTCGACGCCCCTGTGGGACTGCTCCCTGCGGCGCGCGCCCGCGCCGTTAACGGCCTTGGCGGCGTCCTCCACTACAGCCCCAACCTGACCCATCTGAGCCTGGCCTTCCACCACCACCAAGCGCCCGCCCGCAAGTTCCCCCTCTCGTTCCAGGCCCTCTTCTGCGGCTCGGACTTCGTCTTCCCCCGTCTTACCGATTTCCAGCTCGAGGGTGTCAGCTGCGCAGAGGACGATCTCCGCGGATTCCTCCTCCGTCACGGCGCCACCCTCGAGCGCCTCCGCCTCGGCGGCCGCGGCCCCCCCGCTGCCGCATCGTCCGGTTGGAGCCTGGGCGGCGTCTACCTGCACGAGGGCTCCTTTCGCGGCTTGTTCACTGGCCTGCGGGGCAGGATGGAGCAGCTGCAGCGATTCCACATGGAAGGCGATGCTGAGGCGGGTGACTTTATGGCCGGCTCGAGGGAGGTCTATATGTTTGTGCCCGTGACGGATGACGACTGGGCGCCGATTGGCGGTAGCGGCGATGGCGATGACGACGACCACGATGACGACCACGATGACGACGGTGATGGTACTGGTGATGGCGGTAATGGTGGGGGGGTCGGTGCGGCTAGGCCTAGAGGAAAGCGCGTGGCGAGCCTGGGGGCCTGCGTCAAGGTGGTGGATAGTCTGGGACTGGAAAAATTCCTGGTTGAGGGGGGCCGGTTTCCCCAATTGGGCAAGGAGAAGATCGTCGATGGTCTGTAAAGAAGGGAAAGGGCAGGGTGGATAGGCATCCATTACACACGGCGAGCGAGCACATATCGACACAAGCGCGCATACACACTCACGCACACGCGCACACATACGGGCGGACGTAATTTCTGAAACAACACGGCGCAAACGACACGGAATGTAAATATTTCACGACGGCTCACGACATCTACGACTCATTCAATTCAGCAACGCATTAGATTTGGGTTACGGTTTAAACGGGGATCAGGGGCGCTACATTAGACAGAATGCAAGCAATTGTCGGTAGACATGAACAGCTTCTTGTTTTGAACTCAACTTGGGCCTTTGCTATGGTAGTCTTTGTCTCTTGGCTTCCCTGTAGAGTAACGCCTTATTGTGTATAAGGCTCAGGTCGTCGGATTGACGAACCTTGAGTGTCCCCCACTAGAAATATCGAGGCAATCGATCACTCTGTTTTCATAGTGGTGCTGCTGCTAAGTCATGCGCTCGCGAACGAGCTGAGGTGAGTTGATTGTTGAAAATTAGGCGTATAACGATGGAAGTACGCTGGGCATGACATCAATAAGCTTTAGAGACAATCCCTTGCCATCAGGTTTAGCTGACTAACTTGTAACTAATCCCCTTAACAAGGGTATCAAGCAAGCCAACTGTGGTGTTATATCTTATACGCATGTATAGGAAACAGGAGCATGACATGCATCAGCATTCAACCTAGCTTGCATACTCAGACACATGGAACACTTGGTACAGTAACGACGCGTCGCGGGGCGGTGCAACGGTCAAGAGGCCAAAAGTGAGGCACAAACGGATAAGCCGTGTCTGGCGAGGTAAAAGCACTACAATCGTTGCCTTTGAATTTACTAGGCCTCATCCGGCGTGACCTCACGTCATTACACCACATCAATAGGTGATCTGTCTGCCTAATCCCCGTGGCGCGACATGTCGATAGCTGTCAGGCAAAGGTTGTACATGTACGTCCATATATACCACTTGTCGCTCTTTCTATGTTGTACACTATGAAGAGCTGTCCTTCATGAGTGACTCGAACTCTGACCATGCTGGAGACAGGAAGGCGCTCGAGAAACAGCGGAGAGTGAGACCTGAAATTGAGTTCGGCGTATGATGTTCGTGAAGGCTGGTAGTGAGAGACGATCAAGTTGTCTCTCAAGGCTGACAAAAACACCAACTGCATCGTAATTCTAGGCACATGCAGGCTGTCGTGCATAGCAGAGCGAGCGCTTTCGAATGCCTAAGTACAACGAAAAGGTAAACAAATAAACAATCGGACAGCGTTTAGCTTGCGTTTCAGTCATGTCTCTCTCGCTCTACGAGTCGTAATCTCCTGTTTCCCAGGCTCTAAACCATGCATCTTGGCCGTGGAATATCTAGAGATCTGAAGGTTGTCTTTGCTACGCAACCTGTGTGAATCAAATATAAGCGAAGGACTGATCGGCCAACAGGGTGAGCATTGCACCGGCCGAAGGGTACGTCGAAGCTAGTGTCGCTGTGGCTTAAGGAGAAAAGGTCACTTGCAGCACATTTCGCGCATGGTTTTGGTGTTGCCATGGTTGCTATGATACCGTCCGAGACAGTCGGCTCATGTCTTAATACCAATCCCCGTTTGTTTCTTTGTGAAGGACATGGAAATCTGGGACGAATTGTTTCCATGTGAACCAGCAGAAATGACCCGAGGCAACTTTGTGGAAAAGAACCTCGCTACGATGTAACGTATAGGAACCCATGATCGGGTGATTGATACAGATGGGGAAGATTTGAGCAGGTGTGGCAGTGGCAAGGTCGGCTGGTGCGCTGGTGTGATGGTTGGAAGGAGGAACGCATGACGCCATGGGCCGCTGGGAAGGGCCTCTGTGAACCTGAAAGGCTTGTCATGCCAATGCGACCGGCTCGCTTGGTTCGGTTTGAGAGACTAAGAGTGGGGCCCATCCAGAAAATGCTTGATCGGGCCCAGAGTGGGGATCGCCGTACTACACTACCGGCGCGCATGCCGTGATCTCGCTTCTCCCGCAACCGCAATCAATGGAGTGGGATCCCACAGCTAAACCGATGTACCCGGCAATGGCATGGTTGACCTGGTTCGAGCAGAAAATGCGCGGCTTCCTTCTAAGCAGTTCGACCAGAATGGCGTCTGCGATGAGGCACCATGCTGGTACCTTAGTCAAGTAGTGGAGAAGGGGAAAAAAAGCGTTGGCATCGTATCCGGGAGTACCAGGCACTCCCAAGGACCCAAACTCATTTATACGCGAACCTGGCAACCAGCAAGCATCAAGTTGATCGGCAAAGGAACGGTTGGGGCCGTCTCAGTCTAAAATTTTGGCGGTTCGTAGGTCCCAGGGTAGGCAATTCAACAAAGTACATATGTACTTATCGTTCTGCTCGCATTCCACAGGCAGAAAATTTAATTCTCCCACTCCGTTCCTTCCTCTGTTGGCATTTGGCGACCCCCGGCAGGCAAACCCTACGCGAATCTCTCGATTTCGCATCGCATCGGTCTTCGCCCCGCGCCCGCCCCTCATCCTGCGAACCGACCAACCGCCACTTTCATCCTTGGAGCGCCCGAACGGCGCAAGCTCTGAATCAGGAGCATCCGTTGGTTTGTGATCGGCATCATTTTCACAAACCCGGTTCGACAGCGCCCAGTGGAGCGCGCCTTGTGCTGTTCAGGTCGGCGGCCGTGCCCTCTGCATATTGATGTTACTTTATCCTTCAATCAATTGCTGTCAGGCACCAAAAGGGAGCTGCAAGGAGGACACCCTCAAGTTTCTTCAAGTCCCAATCCCTACCTGAGACGGAAAGGACTGCGGGTCCAGTGTGGTGTGCCCTGCAGACTGGACCGCAAGTCCAGCAACCAAAAAGCAAAAGCCTTTCGAGTCCCTCCTTCGTCTTCAAAGTTTGCTATACGGGGTAGCACACTAGTGTATTGAACACTAATCCGTACCTGAAGGACTTGCGAGCTGTGGTCGAGGCTGTAGGTGGCAGAAGTGGATGCGCCGCCACTGCCGCTAAAATCGACGCTCGACCCACCTCCAAAGAACCCCTGTCGGGCGGCGTTCTGGGCTTCAGAGGTTTCGTTTTGACTGGTGCACATGCTAGGCTCTCACGGCTCTTTGAGCGGGATTGCCGGCGCTGCCCACGTCACTGACTTCCTCCATACGCTCCCAGTGGCCCGGTCCAGCCTTGGTCCCGGGAACCGCTCTCGAGTACCCCCATCCGATTGAAAACGGCTGCAGCACCCTGTTGCCGGTTTGCCGCCCTCCCGTTCCTTCCCACCCCTCGTTCACCTGCAAACACAATAACGGATCTTGGTGAGCCTGGTGGGGAACAAACAGGTGCTTGCACCGTCGGGCAGTCGACTCACCATGTATCGCGTCACGGCTCTGCTCCCTTCGTGGGACCGGTCCAGACAGAGCATCCCCGGGTCCAACAATGGCAGCAACACCAGCAATACCAGCAATTCCAGCGGCAGCAGTGACAGCAATGGGAGCAGCAGCATCAGCAGCAGCAGCAGCAGCAGCATCAGTCCTAGTCCCGCGCCGCCAAAAACACCCGGCGCCTTAGACAAGGTTTTCGTCTGGGCTGAGAGGATTGTGCCCGCTACCCGAATCAGCACCTCGACGACGCCTGCACCACCCACTCGCTATGGCCGAGAAACATACTGGCCGACAACTCTTGACAAGGAGTGCGACAAGGCCGCAAGGATTATTAAGTCCTTCTGCTGTACGTTCTCTCGCACCGCGGCTGAGTACTCTGGTGTTTCTGGGATTTAATTGAGCTAACCAAGGTGCAGTTGACGGCTTCCTCTCGCAAGAATTCGAGCAGACAAACGAGCGGACCGAGACGGCGCCAGCAGAATCCACGCCAACACCAAAGTACATCATCAAGAAGATTCCCCCACGAATCATACAGAATGCCGTCGGCCTCGCCGTTTTCTCATGCATGCGCTCCGGCCTGTGGATGTCAGGTTCCGGCGGAGCGGGCTTAATCACGGCACGCAAGGCCGACGGAACCTGGTCGCCACCCTCGGCAATCATGCTGCATACGGCTGAGCTGGCCTTTCTCATGGGTGTCGACATCTACGACTGCGTACTAGTGATCAACAGCGTGCAGACCCTCGAGCTCTTTACCCGCCCGAGGCTGATTCTGGGCGCCGACGTTAGTCTGACCGTGGGGCCCCTCGTTGCGACGGGAGCCAAGGACCCCGAGATTCGATGGAAGGAAATCAGTGAGACTGTCTTGACATATGTGAAGGCTAGGGGGAAACATCAGGCAGTGCGACTGGACGGCTCGATGGTGACGGAGCGCGGCAACGAGAACGAAAGGTTTTACCGTGCTGACGTCACCATCCTGGATATCCTCGCCGGCAACGTCCCCAAGGACATTCCCCAGATGCGCCCTTTGTTCGAGGTTATCAAGGCCGCCGAGGGTCGCTCCGACTACGACAAGGAACTTATGGACTGGCTTGCGCAGCAACCAGCGCCTGGCGATGCCGATATTGAGAGCCCCAGGGAGTCTATCGCTTCCCTCACTTCGCCCACTAAACTGGCCTTCGGCGTCCCCGATGCCAACGATCCGGACCCGTTCGGGGTCATTGGTTTAGAGATGGCGGGTATCGAGATTCGGGAGGCCGGAACAAAGCATCGGCCGACCAGCACCCAATTCGAGTTTCAGCCGAGCCCCAGCAGTCCTTTGTATGGAAGGTTCAGCCGCCAGAGCATGGACACGTTCGTCTCGAGGAGCAACCGGGGTAGCTGCATGTCGGCGCGGACTCAGGCCACTACCACGACGGATGCCTGTACACAGACGGATGTCGCGAGCACCGTGGACACGATGTTCAGTCGGGCCAACAGCGATGATGGGAAGGACAGCGTTGATAGGCTGCCTACAGTTGTTGAACCCGAAGAAGTCGACTACACGAAAGTCGATACTAGCATCATTGAGCGGTTGAAGCGGAGGACGATGGAGCCTCTAGCGCCTACACCAGTCCGGACCGTCGAGACTAAGGAGGTTAAGCTTGCAGATGCTGCCACAAAGACCGAGGTCGAATCGCCCAAGGAGTCGGAGGCTACAGCGACCCCTGAGGCCATAAGAACCGAGAAGAGCAAGGATGAAACTGTCCAGCAAGCTGCCGAGTCAGACACATTGAACGAAGGTACCAGCTCAGAAGCCACCGACGAACGGGACGAAGACGCCGATGACGAAGAGACTGAAGACGAGGAGCCCATCATCTGCGAGGTCGCAACCGCCTCGGCCCAGCCAGCACGAACCTCCATCCAACGCCCGCAGGTCACGCAAGTGATCCAGGCCAAGGGCGCCATCGTGACCATCCCGAAGCGGATTCCGCCCCCCCTCCCGGCGCGCAGCCCCGCCCGCGCCTCGCGAGGAAGCAAGAGCGAGTTTGGTGACGTGTCTTCTTTGAAGAGCCCCGTCCGAACCTCTTTCCTCTCGATCGAGTCGCGCACCGACGACGCCACCTCGGCCGCTTCAGCAGAAGAACACAACCCCGCGCCGCAAGCCGGCGAGAGTTCCCCCATGTACATGCAGCGACCCGCCAGCCCACGACACGTTAAGAACTCATCATCTGTTTGCACCGCCGTGGCAGTTGGCAACAAGGTCACGGCCCCCTCCCGCCCAACCTCCCTTTCTATCCCCAGCACAAACCAAAAGAACGCACCGGAGCAGAAGAAGCGGGAAGACGAAGACGGCGATGACGATGAGAACGAAAAGAAGGCGGCGACTTCGCCGGCATCTTCAGCGGGTGTTCCGCCCACTCCACAGACCGCCACCACCACCACCGAACCCGCCTCGTCTGGGCCGGAGGATGACTCGGATGAGAGAGAACCGACCACGCCCCAGACGGCCGGGACCGAGTTTGACACGGCGTCCGAGCAGCACATAGTTAATGTCAAGGGCCGCTGGCCGCGGGACGAGGCGAGAGCCGCCCGTGGTGGTCATGACGGGTGCGTAGAAAAGCTTGCTACTGCTGTTGCATCTCCCTCAACAACGGCTGCGAAGTCGATATCGGTGGGGAATGATGTTTCTGGGAAGGATGCCAAGGAGGGTGTTGAGTCGGTTGCCGTGTGAGGCTGGGACCGGCCGCTCAACTGATGGCTTGATTTTCTTTTTCTTTACTAAGTAAGCCGTCGTTAGCTCAGAGGTTGGATAGACCGGTGGAAATGGAGGGGAAGGGGGAGGGAGATGGCAAACAAACACACAAACGGTCAATGGGTTCATTGAAAGGCACGACACCACCGGACGCGTTACGGAGTGAAATGGGCTGTTGAAATGATGTCTGGAAGCTGCCTGATTTTAGTTTCCTTTCTCGGGATCGGGGTGATATCGGTTGGTTGGTTGGTCGGTCGGTCTATCGGTCTATTGGTTTGGTTGGCGTTTTCTACGACGGTCAGCTGCTTCCCTTAAGCAGCATGCCCACGAGCTTATTGCAGCTAAGCGTAATGTTTTGTTACGGGATGGGCACGGGTTGGGGAAGGAAGGGAAGAAGATGATACCCACTCGAATGGAATGACGGCACTTTACATTCCGCGAAACTCGCTCATGAACCCATTGTGACCAGATTTCGGATAATACAGATTCATACTAAGTGACAGTTTTCAAAACAAAAACAAGGATAGCGCTAATGATACACTCTAACAGCCGACTAACCCCAAAACTTTAATGACCCTATCGGGCTCATGAAATGTTCGAGCGCCACCTCCCGTACCAGTAGCTCCCACCTCTCCAACTCGTCACCGGCTGGCTTTACACCTTGACCGTCTCCTTTCAAATTTTCACCTCTGCCGCCTCCGCCCACAACGGCAGGTTGGGGGCCATCATCAGCCATCTAAGCCAGCTCGGCCGCCGCCCCACCAATGGCCAGTTTGCCCGTCTCCTTGACCTTGGTTTGGAAGACAATCTTCTTGCCACCATTCTCCTTCCACATCTCGGTCACGAGCGTCTGGCCAGGAAGGACGGTCCCGGCAAAGCGCACCTTGATGTTCTTGAAGGGGCCAAACTTCTCGTAGACGGCCTTGCCCGCAATGCCGAAGAAGCAGAGACCGTGCAGAATGGGCGCCTTGAAACCGCCCATCTTGGCGAATGCCGGGTCAATGTGCAGGGGGCTTTTGCAGCTTGTCAGTAAACGCTTCCCTCTCTGTAAGAAGAAAAGGATACAGGGGGGTTGGAAGACATACTTGTAGTCGCCGCTCAGCCGGTACAAGGCGGCCTGCTCCTCACTGGTCTTCTCCTCGACCACGACATCGGGCGCGCGCGCAGGGGGCTTGTTGGCCGCCGTGCTGGCGCCGCGGTCAGCCGGCTTCTTCTGGCCGCCGAAGCCGCCGCACCCACGCAAGAAGACGGTCATCTCGTTGTAGAAGACGTCCTCGCCGGTCTCGGCATTGACCGTTGTCACGCCCGACTTGACAATGGCCGCGTTGCCCTTGTCAACAACCTCGAGCAGCTTGGCCTTGGAGATGAGGCGACCTGAGGTCGGGATGGGGTACTTCCTGACCTCCAGGTACTGCTCGCCGTGGAGGAGCATCATGGGAGAGAAGTTGGGGACGAGTTCGTCCAGGTTATAAGGGGTCTCGGCGTTGAAGGGGGGGATGACGCCAAAGGTGGGGATGGCTTGGAAGTCGTCGCTGCCCTCGCTGGAGAACTGGTTAGTTTTGATTTTTTTGTTTGGGAGGGGGGGGAGGAGGGGAGGGGGGAAAGAAGACTGAACAAAAGACGCGCTTACAAGACATAGCGCAAATCGGTCCGCTTGGCGCCGATGCCCAAGTTGTACAGTATCACGTCGCGCTCGGTGAACTTGAACTCGGTGGGCTTGCCCTCCGCCTTAAGCGCCTTTTGGATAGCCTCAAGGTATTGGTTGGTCTCGGCACTCTACGGAAACAAACGCGTTAACACATCATGGATTCTACATAAAAAATATTTCGTAATGCTATAGTACATGGTTGAAGCGGAACAGGCGGGATAGAAAGCGAATCATACCTTTCCTTCTCCGCTCCGGTTCTCCATGTTGGCCATGATCTTTTGCAGGCTGTCCTGCGTCTTCTCAGGGTGGTCGGCCCGGTCGTCAAAGGTGACAATCCGCTCCCAGTTCTGGACAACGGCCTCGGGGGTGAGAGGCACATCAACCGGGAAGCCGTGGCCGCCGCTGCGCTGCCACCTGGTCTGGCCGACCCAACCGCTGCCGACCTCGTACAGGCCGCCGGTTGGGTTGGGCACCTTGTCGCTGCAAAGAGCGAGCACCAGGGGCGCAATGTACTCGGGCTTGAAAGCCTGGACAAGCTCCTCGGGAAGGATGGTCTTGGTCATGGCGGTACCAGCGTTCGGCGCGATGGTGTTGACATAAATGTTGTACTTCGCACCCTCGAGAGCCAGGGCACGAGAGAAACCGAGAATGGCACATTTCTGCTCGAGTTAGCACTTTTCTCGTAGTCTCAATTCTGTGAATCACTTACCGCCGCAGCGTAGTTGGCCTGGCCGAAGTTGCCATAGATACCGCTGGTGGAGGTCGTGTTGACAATACGGCCATACTTCTGCTTGAGGAGGTAGGGCCACGCAGCCTTGGTGATCTTGTAGGTGCCGCGGGCGTGGACGTTCATGACGGGGTCCCAGAGGCTGTCGTCCATGTTGGTGAAGGCCTTGTCCCGAAGAATACCCGCATTGTTGATGACGATATCAATGCGGCCAAAGGCGTCAATGGCAACCTTGACCACGGCATCACCGTCCTCGGCAGAGAACTTGGCACCCACAGCCTTGCCGCCGAGCTTCTTGATCTCGTTCACGACGTCGTCAGGGTTGACGAGGTCGTTGACGACGACGGCAGCGCCGGCCTTGGCAAAGGCCAAGCAGTACGCACGGCCAATACCCGCGCCACCACCGGTCACAAGCGCGACGCGGCCGTTGAAGTCAATATTCTCCCCCTGCTCGTTGGGGCCGAGCTTTTGCGACTCCTCGAGGAGCGTCAGGAAATCGTTAGGGCCGCTGGGGTACTGAGGGTTGGAGAAGTCGGTGACGCGATCCCACTTCTTGAGGATGGCGCCAGGAGTGTAGGTCTCGTCGCACTTGCACAGCAGGCCGCTCGACCGCTCCCACCGGAGCTTGGCCATGTGGCCACCGCCGACCTCGAAAATGGAGCCGGACTCGGACGTGTTGTTCTTGTGCACCAGGACGGCCACCAGGGGAACGACCCACTCGGGCTTCATCAGGGCGAGGAGATCTGGGGGCATGACGGTCTCGGTCATGCGGCTAGCGGCGATGGGCGCAATAACGTTGCAAAGAATGTTGTACTTAGCACCCTCCTTGGCGAGCGTCTCAGTGAAACCGACCATGGCGAGCTTGGCAGCCGAGTAGTTGGATTGGCCGAAGTTGCCGAACAGACCGGCGGCCGAGGCCGTGTTGATGACGCGACCGTACTTTTGCTTGCGGAAGTAGGGCCAGGCGGCACGGGCGCACTTGTAGCTACCCTTGACGTGCACCTTGAAGACCAGATCCCAGTCCTGGTCCTTCATGTTCTTAAAGCTGACATCGCGCAGAATACCGGCGTTGTTGATCAAAATGTCGATGCGTCCGAACGCCTTTACAGCCGTCTCAATGATCCTGTCGCCATTCTCGACGCTGTCATAGTTGGCAACCGCCTTGCCTCCCGCGGACGTGATCTCGTTGACTACGGTATCGGCGGCCTAGGACTGTCAGCCGCGCCAATCACGGATGACTACCGAGGGGACGCGAACTCACCTTGGTATCGTTACCCTCGCCCTTGAAAGACCCGCCGAGGTCGTTGACAACGACGCTGGCGCCGCGCGACGCAAAAAAGGTGGCATAGGCCTTGCCGAGACCGCCGCCCGCGCCGGTGACGACAACAACCTGGCCGTCAAACCGCAATTGTTCCGCCATGTCGAGACTGTGATGAATGTGTAGAAATGAGACGGAACCAAAAAAAAAGGAAGAAACTAAAATGGCAGGTGGTGGGTGAAGAGCGTCGCAATGAAGCTTACTCTGGTATTTGATTGAGAAAGAAACACTGCAGGAGGGCACGAGCCGGAAACGATGCAGGTCTATAAAGCACCTTGACGTCGGCAAGTGCTGCCAGCGCTGAGCTGCCGGCGTGTTAAGCCGAGGCAATACGGCTGTCGCTTGGCCTCGCACATTCCATCCCCACTGTTAGCCAGCATTGCCGAGAGCGGGGATGCGGCCGGAGACACAGAAAGAGCCCCCCACCGTTACGCAGGGCCATTTTCACATGCAATTCGCCCCGGTCGTGCCCCCGTCACGCGCTAGCCAATCAGCCAGGCTTCGCTTTGCGGGTGACCTTTTCCAAACGACAGCGTGGTAGTAATGGTTTGGGACGTTTTGCATCAAAAGACCTTAACGAGACTCCCAATAGAGCATAGAAACTGTCCGAAATGAAACCGGCGTCAGTCGGCTAAAGGCAGTAGTAGCCGCGTAGAAAAAAACGTCGAAAAGATGTGTTTGTCTCCTTCCATAAAAAAAAAAAAATCGCAATCTCGATGCCAGGTGTCGGGCTCGCTCAGACCGAGGCCGACTTGCGCATCCTGGTCATCGAGAATCAAGCTCAGAATCCAACTCCGCTGTGACAAGTGAGGTGTGCATATTGAATTGAATTGAACCCGCATCGCGATGATACATGCATCGAATAGTAGAGAAGTCCACGGTTCCTGGTTTTGCTGAGCACGTTTACAGACTACTTGTACAACTAAGAAGCCGATGAAAAACCAACGTTGTTTTTCAATCACAGTGGTTCCCATTTAAACTTTTCCTGTCGATACGAAAGCCCCTCGTATGCAGTTCACATGTTTCCCCCACACTTTAGTGTACACCTAATTTTGACGGCGCTCCCCCCGAAATCTCCAATCGATGCACCCCGCATGCGCCCGCCAAGCTTGGGGTTTGTCGTCATCGCGCCCAAGTCCTCCTCACCAAGCACCATCTCGAAACGGGCGGTTACTGCAGCCGCAGAGACAAGGGTGCGATGACAACCGGGGACTTGCAATGCACTTAACGCTACATACAGGTTGATAAACGTAATTCAACAGTAGTGAATATCTACTCTACTTTTTGCTGAGTGCAAGCATGCAGCCGACACCGGACGCGCCGCTGCAAACCCGCGTGGTCGACGACAAGTCGCCAATCATCATCCCCTGGATCCTGTCGCGGATCGCCGAGTACAGGAAGCAACACTTGGATGAAACAAACCCGCGCCCATTCATTGTGGGGCTCAACGGAGTACAGGGCGTGGGCAAGACGACGCTGGTCCGCGCCTTGGCCCAGACGCTGCAGGAGCGCGAGGGGTTGCCGACGTTGGTTGCGAGCATCGACGACTTCTACCTCACACACGCTGGCCAGCTCGCGCTGGCTGCAGCACACCCCGACAATGCGCTGGTACAGCACCGAGGCGAACCCGGTCAGTGCGCGGTTTCATTCGACCCTGACTGGTTGATCAAACACACCAACTGATCCTTCTTTTCTCTCTCCAGGAACCCACGACATTCCCCTCCTAACGACCTTTCTCGACGCGCTCCAGTCCAATGCCCACCCGGTCCCGATCCCGCAGTACGACAAGTCGGCCTTCTCGGGCCTCGGCGACCGCGCCCCCCCATCGACCTGGCCGTTCACGTCGCCGGCCAATCCGCCGCGGGTGCTGATCCTCGAAGGGTGGTGCGTCGGCTTCCGGCCCCTGGAGCCAGCGGACCTCTCTTCCCGGTGGAGCGCCGGGTCTTCCTCCCGGACGCTGCACAAGCACAAGCTCGAGCACCTGCAGCTCGTCAACGAGCGACTTGCCGACTACGACCGCGTTATCAACGGGGCGCTCGACGCCTTCGTCCATATCGACGCAGAGGACATCGAGTACGTGTACGCGTGGCGGGCCGAGCAGGAGGCGCAGCTGCGGCGTGAGAAGGGCAGTGGCATGACAGAGGAGCAGGTCGTCCGTTTCGTCGACGCCTATTACCCCGCGTATGAGTTGTATACCGACGGGGTGCGGCGGGGCGTGTTCGAAGGTGTGCCCGGGAGGCAAGGATGCCAGCTCCGAGTCGTGGTGGGAAGGAATCGGGCGGTTGTGGAAAGCATAGTGATTTGATTTGATATGCTCTGACCTGATGGCAAGGAAAAACTTATTTTTTTTTTTTTGGAATAAGGAGAAGCAAGTCTACCGGATACAGCTACATACCTAGCCATCTATGCATGATAATACCTCACTACATCCGATTATAAGATGCATCTCCACCGCCTTTCGGGGAGAACGTCCGCCACCCAACCAATCCCGTTTTGTCGTGTATTCGTTAAGCATGTCGTTAGATCGTCAGTCATGTCGTTTATCATAAGAAATATGTTGGTTTTGTAGTTGACCTTCCGTTAGCTCGTTAATCGTGATCCCAATCTCGGCCGACATAAGAAAAGAGATAATAAGAAAAGAAAAGGACAGCATCAGCCGAAAAAAAAAATCATTCGTATACACACACCCCTACCATGAAGGAATATCGCCCGGTGGCCCTTTGCATCCCTCCATAATTACGACCCCTTCGCCAGAGGTTAATCACCTAAAACTCCATATCCACATCTTTGCCCTCCATCATCGTCTGTCCTTCTTGCCTTAGATCTTCAAGCGTCCGACCAATGTTCTCGATCTTGCCACGCACCGCCTCTTCTCTCGCAGCGATCTCGTCCTCAAACTGCTGCACCAGCCGCCGCTTCGTCCTGCGCGCCTCTTTCAACCGCTGCATGACAGTTCCAAACTGCGCCAGAAACCAGTCGCCCGCCTCGTCCCACTCGTCGATGGAGATTTGGGTGAAGAATTGGTGCTGGTCCAGTGTCCCCTTGGTTTTATAGTGCTCTAGCCGGTCCTCAATGCTCCCTCCCGCGGGCGGGAGAGACGGTTGTTGCAGCGCGGCGGTTTGGGGGTCGAAGTCGAAAGCTTGGCCGCGCAACTCTGAGTAGCTCATGGCGTGCAGCTCGGCGTCATTGTAATCGAGGCTTTGGCGGCGTTTCCGGGATGTTGTGGTGGTGGTGATGGGAACTGCGGCCGGGCCCAGCTCCTTCGTGGGTGATTTCTGTCGGCGGCTAGCTGTGCGGCCGAGGGGCGGGGGCGCCTCGCTGAAGATGTTGTTGTTATTGTTGCCTTGCGTTGCGAACAGTTGCTTCTGTGGTTGCCGATTGGCCCGCGGTGTGCGTTGTAGAGCTTCCTTAAGCGCCTCGGCGTCAATGGCAGAACTGGGCGCAGCGACGGCAGCCTTGGTATCGTTGAAATCGAGATCGTCAAAGTCGAGGGGTGTCAGGTTATCAAACAGGGTCGACCGTTGCTGTTGGAGTTCCCGCTCTTGTTCGCGCTGCCGTTCCTCCTCTCGTTCCCTCTCACGCTCTCGCTCTCGCTCACGCTCACGTTCGCGCTGGCGTTCGCGATCGCGTGCCATGCGCTCCTGTAACCTGATCTTGTCGATGTGGGCGCCCCCCTCTGCTGGCCTCTCGGGTGACAGGCTCACGCCCTGCGACTCGGGCGAGTAATTTGGGCCGGTCCGTTCTGATGATCCGTTGCTCCTAAGATCGCGGTTGTCTCGGTATGCGAGTTTAGTACGCCTCAGCCCGTTGGATTTGGTGGGCGTTTCGAGGATTTGGCGGGCCTCATGATAAGCGCCATCCTGCCGTACGCTCTGGTCGTCAAAGATAGCGCCGCCGGGGGAGGTGTTGATGGCCAATGGCGCCGGGGCTGTCTCGGGAGCCTTCTGAGCACTGGGAGGCGGGATGACCTTGAGCATGCCGTTCTCGCCAATAACGAAGGGCAGAGTCTCGTCGTGCTTGGGCTGGACGCGGCTGGGTGGGGCCGGCAGTGCCCTCTGGGGCGGCGGAACATCGCTGTAGTGGCGGCTGTGGCCTGCCTGGGGCACACGGAGCCTCTCCGACGCAGCCCTGCTCTCGTTGTCGCCAAACATGGAGGCCACAGTCGAGTCTTCCCAGGCGTTGTGGCCCCGCGGGGCTTCACGTGCCGTGTCGGAGGCCGATGTTCTGGTCCGCTGCATTGGGTGAAAATGCTGTGCAGGCAGACTCATGGTCGCGGTTGGCTGGGACGCGGCCGCGTATCGGCCACTCTTGGGCACGGGTATCGACCTGGAAGTTGCAGGCGTGCTTTCGGGCTGCTGATGTCGTTCCCGTTCTTGCCGCGCCGCGACGATTTCGTGGGGTGGTTGCAGCTGCGGAAGATGCGAATGGCCTGCCCTGCTCGCGCTTCGAGGTGGCCCCGACAAAGCAGGTGCAGGCGTTGCAGGGACAGCTGGGTGGCCCACTCCGGCGGCCCGGGGGCTGCTAGTGCTCCCGGCCTGCGGACCACCAGCAGCGCCCAAGGTCCCATCGGCTTGTCGCATGAACAAGCCGATCGAGCCCAGCTTCTTCTTCGTTGTTGGCATCATCCTCAGACGCATCGACAGTCTGACACGAGCGCAAAACAGCGCAGCGACTTGGAGGTAGACGACTGGCGGCGGCGCGTCATGCGGTGATTGTTTACTTGTTTACGTGCAGAGGAGATGCGACAGCGTAACGCGTCATGGAGGGGTTCAAGCACTGACACAAAACACATGCCCGCAGCAGCTTGACAGACGCCGGACAACGAGCCGCAACCCGCGCGGAGAGCCACGACTCGGGTTATTATCTGCTTCGGACAGAGTTGGGCTGGCCCTCTCGATTCGACAGGAACCTGAGATGGGGCAACAGTGGGAAACGGTTGCAGGACGTGGGTTGCCTCGTCTTGTGCGTGCGAGTCCGGATTCGTCGAGATGCGTGGTTCCAATGGCAACGAACGAACCGGCTGCTTTGGGAGGGCGGCCGGCAGGGGCTGCACGTTAGCTCAACGCGCTAATTCTCCTCTCCCGCACGCTGTCAGGTGAGCGCATGCTGCAGGGTCCGCGAAAACGGCTCCATTCCATTCTTTTTGGCCCGCCATTCGGCTTCACCAATTTCTTCCTCCTGCAGATGTCACGACTTCTAACAGGCTGCCCTGTTCTTCTCCCGCCTGCGCCCGCGATCGATTGGACGTGCACACCTTTCCCGGCTTTTGCTCCCCGACCATTGACAAATGACCCAGCATCGAAAGCCGTTGCATTCTCCCGCTCGAATCTGCACCTCGCTGCCGGTGAATACCCAACGTCCCCCGCACTCGAAGAGGCCATAGACGCCCAACGGATGAGCACACCCTCCGAGTAGCAGCATTCATTGACACGACTGGTCCGGAGGATGAATGATGCCCAATCATCATTCGAGCGCAAAAAAAAAAAAAAAGAAATGTGATGTCTCTGGAGTGACTGTCACCCTTGCCGGCGTGCTCGAGGCGGGATGTCATGTCCTCCTCCCCTACGATGGGGGTCATGGATGAAGCGAGGGACTGCCGTCCCTCCGATTCAGGACGCAATGTTTTGCGTAGCATCATGGCCACTCATTAGAACGGGGCCGGTCTTTAACGCAGTGAAGCGAGCGCAGACCGCTATCCATTTTGTCCCTGGGGCTGGGGGCTTCCATCAGACAGCGGCCCCTTTCCAGTCATGGTTTGGGGCGTCCATGGGAGGGCGAGGCCCGATGTAGCCAGTCTCAAAAGTAAGTATCAGTGTGACTCATGAATTGTATGGTAGGTGCCACGCCGTCAGATGAGACAGACTTGGTAGGCCGTCGAGGAGCTCTTCGATTCTGCCATTCCTCCATACTCTTCTCAGGACCCTTCTAGTGGGCCGGAAGTTTGAAGCTGGCAATTTTATGAAATACACTTAAGTATCGGCTTCGTTTTGCCTGTGATCATCTTTAGAGTAGAGAGATTTATTGAAACTACTTCTTCACCGGCTGCGAGTACTTCTCTGAAGGTCCCACCTGGGCGCTGTCCAGCACTTTGACACCTTGCCGAGCTGATTGTCAACTCAGGTTCTACGAAGTTGGCCGTTTCTTAAAGTACATACATAGGTACCTGATCTGTAGGCTCCAAATCCGGTCCGTGGGGCTGGGACAGAGCATGGAGGTGGGGTGTCCGGGATCGGAACGCGCTCCGCCGCTAAGCGCAAGCGCCAACCCCACGTTATGAGCGATAAGATAAGCCCCATCATAAACTCCCGCCCTGGGGGCGATTTCTAAGCCGAACATCAACCTTCCCTCTCACAGCGATATCCAACCAGTATCATCGCATCGCATCACCGGGTGCTTAACATGGCGCCTTCACTAGAAGCGCCGGAGCCCGTCGAGGACGTCCTCGCAAACCCGCTCAAGCAGAAACCGCAACTCGTGGCTCCGGAGCCCGAACACTGCCCGGGCCCCGAATCCGAACAGGCCGGCACCGCCGACTCGTGCGCGGGTTGCCCGAACCAGAAGATATGTGCCTCAGCTCCGAAGGGACCTGATCCGGACATACCGCTCATTACGGCACGGCTCGCTGGCGTCAAGCACAAGATTCTCGTGCTCAGTGGCAAGGGCGGGGTAGGCAAGAGCACGTTGACGACGCAGCTCGCGCAGGCGTTCGCGACCAACGAGGACAACACAGTCGGCGTCATGGACACGGACATCTGCGGGCCCAGCATTCCCAAGATGCTCGGGGTCGAGACCGAGACGATTCACGTCAGCGCGTCCGGGTGGTCGCCTGTCTGGGCCGAGGACAACTTGGCCGTCATGTCCATTCAGTTCATGCTGCCGAACCGTGACGATGCCATCATCTGGCGCGGGCCCAAGAAGAACGGGCTCATCAAGAAGTTCCTCAAAGACGTCGAATGGGGGGAGCTGGATTTCTTGCTGGTGGACACGCCGCCCGGGACGAGCGACGAGCATCTGAGCGTCAACACGTTCCTCAAGGAGAGCAGCATCGAGGGGGCGGTCGTGGTGACGACGCCGCAGGAGGTGTCGCTGCTGGACGTGCGCAAGGAAATTGACTTTTGCCGCAAGGCGGGCATTCGAATTCTCGGTCTGGTCGAGAACATGTCGCTGTTTGTGTGTCCGAACTGCACGCACGCGACCGAGATCTTCCGGGCGACGACGGGCGGGGGCAGGGCGTTGGCGGCCGAGATGGGGATACCGTTTCTGGGAGCGGTGCCACTGGATCCGAGGTTGGGCATGTCGTGCGACAACGGCAAGAACTTCTTTGACTGGTACCCGGATAGTCCCGCGTGTGCCGCGCTGAAGCAGGTGGTCAGGGGGCTGGCGGAACAACTTGGGTTGGATTCCAAGGAGGTCTTGCCGGAGGAATAGATATTGAGATACCCTCACAACCATATAGATACCACGCGCGTAAAAAAATATCATAACTCGTAATGCCGCCACCATACCCTCCATACGTATTTATCCCAATCCCCTTCCTCTTTCAAATGTGCTTTTCAAGTAGACGCCAGCTTGGCAGGAACCTCCTCCAGCTCCTCCGCGCTCTCCAAATCAATAATCCGCGTCACCTCGCTCGTGTTCCGCATCAGCTCCTTGGCACCGGCGTACAGCATGCGCAGCTCGCTGTTGCACGTCGTTGGCAGGTAATAGAGCATGACGTAAGGGACCGAGAGCCGGCCGGAGGGCTGGGTCATGGTGCGAAGAGTCAGCCTTGTCACTTTAACTTATCAAACTTTGAAGACTAAGTGATGTAGTAAAAGAAGAAGATGAATAATAAAGGAAGGGGGGAAGGGGGGAAGGGGGGCATATGTTGTTACCAGTGTCAGAGGATAGCTCAGCAGGATAAACCGTGGCGAGTGATCCGGTAGGTCGTCGGCCAGCTCCTCGAGGGACTTGTAGACTATTTGGTCCTCATCTTGGCGGATCTCCTTGGTTTGCTTATCGATCATGTCTACATCCACATGAAAAACACAAGGGTTAGCATAATTCCCGGACTCGATGCAATGGAAGGGAGCTAGGCAGGGACTGAGTTGGAGACGAAGAAATTGCTGTCCAGATAGACATACATACAGATGACGGCTTGAGGATCGCTGGCCCGCGATGTCCCCAGACGGAACTTGCGCAGATGGTCTTTAGTCTCTTGGGAGAAAGTGTATAGCCTCGCTTCGGAGCTCTGCACGGGTTTGGTCAACCTGGAGCTGTTGTGACAGGAGGGGAAATGGAGCGGACCATGTTGATCAATTTTCCGGTAAATTCTCTAGAAACCTGATGATGATATGTTCCTGAGACACGTGAAACTGTTCAAAAATACCGTTGCGTTCCGTTGTCAGTGACCAAAAGGCGCGTTGGGTTCAGGCTCGCTGAGTGAAGTGGGGTTTTACCTGGTGAGAATGCCCCGCAGACAAGCTGTAGTCATAGGCCCCACAGCATTGCGGAGCCAATGTAGCCGGAGCCTGGCATGCATGGCTGGGTTCTCCAAGTCCCGCTTCCTGCTGCAGCCAACTTGCCTTCTATTTCCTGTGCTTTAACAAACCGAGGTTTTGGTGACATTGCAGCTTGCCCAGACATTCCCCATGTTTTCACGCATATCCCAAGTGGCACGCCATCTCTCGAGACCTCTTCCTAATCTCGCCCACCCATCAGCTGCAGCAGCAGCAAGTCTTCGAGGGGCAGGAAACGGCATGATGGCGCCCGGGACGACGGCGGGTGAGCGTGCCTCAAGGAAGATCCACACGGCAGCATGCCTCATCATTGGTGATGAGGTCCTGGGAGGAAAGGCAGGTCAGGAGGATGGCTGGGTGTGATGTTGGCGCTGACTGTCGGTGTTGCAGACCAAGGACGTGAGCGAAACCAGCATGACTGCGGCGGGTATTAGGCGAGGCTGACCCCGAGATAGACCAATTCACACGAGTTTGCCAAGTGGTGTTTTGGCCTGGGCATTGTATGCAGTTACTAGCCACTCCCCTCAAGAAGTGCAAAACAGACACTTACCATCCGACCGTTTGGACAGAACTTGAAGCGGGTTGAAGTCATCGAAGACGATGAGGCCGAGATCATTGAGGCTGTTCGCCGCATGAGTGAGCGCTACGACCTTGTGGTGACAAGGCGCGTATATCCCCGATATCTTGCCATCGGGTGCCGTCATACTAACTCTTCCCAGCGGCGGAATTGGACCAACGTGAGCCCCCTCTTCTACACCCAGTACAATGAGACTTACTTCATGTGCCCAGCCATGATGATATCACCTACCAATCAATAGCTAAGGCCTTTGGATTGCCCTTGGTTCTCCACCAGGAAGCCTATGCCCTGATGAAGAAGATCTCTAAACCGCGTCACAACCAGCCCAACTTCAACTGGGATGTCGACTCGCCCGCCCTGCGTGCCAAGTTGCGCATGGTCGAGCTGCCGACCGACGTGAACCGACCCCTCGAGGAACAGTTCCTGTTCCCCTGCAAGAAATTATGGGTGCCGATTGCGGTGGTCAACGGAAACGTGCATATCCTGCCCGGCGTGCCTGCGTTATGTATGTCCTCTCCCGAGTCCATCCTGCAACTTTCTCGCCTGCTTCGGCCTGAAACGTGTTGACCGGTGAGGAATCTCTAGTTACGCAACTTCTGAACGGTCTAACGCCCATCATACTGCCCCGTTTGACCGATCCCGAGGGTAAAGGGCTGATGCGAATCAGCATCTCGACGCCGCTGACCGAGAGCGAGGTGGCCGGGTACCTCACCGAGTTGGCTGCGCGCGTTGAGCCAAAGGGTGTCAAAGTTGGAAGCTATCCTCAATGGGGCAAGGATACGAATACTGTGACGCTCGTCGGGAGGTATGTAACATCCTTTCTTCTGGCCCCCATAGTGGATGGGGTGATCTGCTGAATATAAGGAAGCTGACCCGCTGTCTGTACGCGTACATACAGGGACAAAGAGTTCTTGGAGAGCATTACGCCCGAAGTGCTGCAACGTGTGAAGGGGACGATAGAAACGGCCGGAAAGGGGGATTCGGGAACTAAGGTAGAGGAGTGACCGTGGCAGGCGGGTAGCAACCTGCCGTGTCAAACGACTCAAGCCGACAGGTCAAAGGGGCGCCTTCGTTGCACAGTGCGCTGTTTGCAAGCGAGAAGAAGATCTTTTTGTTCGCCAACGCGGTAGGCAGATTAACTAATCAAAGACAAAGTCAGACGCGGAACCGGTGTCACTCCGGCCTTCATGAATCGGTTACCCCATCCGAAAACCCCCAGACGAGCAAGCAAGGGTCACTGCGGGTGCCATCTTCTAGACCGTTTCCAGAAGAAAGCAAATCCCCGGTAATCGTTCGTCTGACGGAGTAAGGGGCGCCACAGCGGTGCAAGAATCTGGGGGTCATTGGCGCGAGTCGTCTGAGTTCTTTTCCGATTGACGCTCTCGGGGAAATGAGCACATCGAAAGAGTCCTGGTGGACAAGTGTATTGGACCCCTGAACGTGATTTTGTTTCATTCGCGATAGGTGGGTTCATTGGCGAGCTAAAGGGAGCTAGTGCACAGACCGAGGCACCCCACCCTTTTACTTATCAGAATATCTACACTAGTCGGAAGGAATTCATGTACTTTGACTGATGAGCGACGTATCGCTCGATCGAGACTTTTACGGTTGCTAAATACAACCAACTGGATAGAAACTGACAATATCTTGTCAAGATCATATCAGACCTCTTGACTTACTGAATTCCCAGCCTACCGGTACACTTCGTTGAAAGGAAGACAGACCGTGCTGGGTACCCCACAAGGGCAGCTCCAAGCGGTTGCAATATCAGATGTGGGGAATCCCAATCCAAGAAACATCCCACTCCCTGCCTCGGTGTCACCCTGCTTCTCAAACGAAGACCGAAGCCTCTGCCCCGGCTCGCAATAATTCCTTGGAAGCTATCCCAGGGATCCAATGAGAGGTTACCTAGTGTAGGCACGCGGTACAATGAACGCATCGCAGCGCTGCGAGTGCTGCATGCCTGGCTGACCGGATTTGTCGCACAGTGTGTCTGGTGCTTGATATTTTACGGTTGACGTTTCGGCATTGCGTCTCAGTTCTAGAAATGATCCATGACCTTTAACGTTTTACCAGGCACATGTCCTGAATGAAGCGCAGTTGAGGCTTACTGTACGGCAGAAAGAGCCTGGACCGGTCCTACCGAGATTAGCGACAGCATGCGCAAGGATTGGGACTAAGACACTAACACTACATGTGTAGTGGTATCCATGAAGGGATGACGGCATTCGGTAAGATGGGATGATGTGAGCCTTGAATGGGTATCCCACCCTACCGTACGGCCACATATCGGCCCAAGAGCGAAGGGTCTTCCTTCCTTCATTTCAATGGCAAGTTGGTGAATGATGATACACGAGGATAATGGCGTCTCCCGTAGGTTGCAGGAAACGTGGGATTGCTCCAGGGCCACACTGCGGCAGGGTGTTCTGGAAACGACCATCAAGCGAGTTGCCTGCAGTTGATTGTAGGCCGAGATGGTCCAGGTGACGGGAGCCGTCATCTAGCATGGCACAGCGATCCTGTGATTCGTGACGAGGCCGCCAACTGACATCGGGTCCAATGGCTAAAAGATAGGTAGTCAGGCGGCTAGGTAGGGCTGTTGTAGCTGCTGTTGTCGTCAGCCCTACTCATTGCGGCGCGTTGACGCTGCAGCGTCTTTGTGTCGATGGCATCCCAACACCCGACAGCAGGAATTCCATGGCTTGGCCACATCCTTTGGATCTTTCCACGCGGGCAGCCGCTCTCGCATCCTGCAGTAAGCGGGGCCGGGACCGCTCTGCATCCGTGCCTGGCGTGCCTAGAAATAGACGCTAGGCTGATATGGAAGGGAACTGGCTGAAAGCATCGTGTCTATCCACTCGATCTGGTCTTGCATTACCAAATCCGATTGTCGCTGCTGTCTTTGAGTGTACTTCCGAATCTCGCTCAGTGCGAAATGCTAGGTACCTTGAGTCTTATATTATAGTTCTTGTGAAAGAATCAGTCTCGCTCCTTTTGAATCCACACGTCTCACTCGCAGCGCGGTCCAGGGACCGCCCAAGCCGGGCGCTTGGCGAACGTAAATGTGGGGTTGACATACCTATCTCAGAGCTCAGGTCCACAGTCCACAAGGATCTGCTTGTGAAGTATCGAGTTGGTGGCTATATTTGAATAGACGAACATCTAAGCCATGTCGTCCCGCTCCTCTTGAAGTTGAAGCTGAGAGTTCGAGTCAGTTCATGAACCTGTCGTCGAAAGACTGTTCGTCACGTCCGCCACAGTGCGAGAGCGAGGAACAAAAAGTTATCGTATCCCGCTGCAAATCGGACAAGGCGAGCTGATGGGGCGGTCGGCACAAGGGACCTTGATTCCCCACTGTCTAGCGTCGTCCCCATTTGCCAATCACAGAGCAGACGAGCCTGGCCCACAGTTGCCCCCCGGGAAGGCACACGGACCCCTTTCCACCCCCAAGCCTTTGCCTGCTTCCGTCTTGCGCCCGTGTCTTGGAAACTTGACCTCCCCTGGCCAGCGCCGCTGCAGCTCTTCCCCAGCCGAATCACAACACAACCCCGAACTTCGAGTCGGCCGTTTTTTTTCCCCTCTTTCTAGTGCAGTACTCCTCCTGCAAACCTGGGCCGATTGATCTCTTAATATCACCGTCAGTTGACGCGCGCCCAATATCCAGAAGCTGAGCCCATCGTGAACCAGCTTCGGCAGAAGAAAAGGCAAACAACAGCAAAACCCCCCGGGCGTTTCCTGAGAAATTCGATTTGCCGATCCCCACAGAATCCAAAGGGGGTGTGTTCGGTCGCGTCCTCGATTCGGTCGTGCAACGGACGAAATTCTTCAGATTTCCTCAAGAGAACGTCAATTCTAGAATCACCTTTGACCCGATCGGCCAACAAGACCGACCGGAAGCATCCCGTGCGCAGTTGCCGAGCCATCCAATTATTCGTCACCCCGAAGATAGCTCTCCTTGTTTCCGAGAGAGCTTAAGCTCAACAACGACTGACGGAGTAGCCGTGGTCCGAAGTCGTCTTCTTCTTTTCTACTTCCACACATAATCTACAGCCACAATGGCGTCCAAGGTGTGTTGGTTCCTGCCCCTTCTTCGAACGATCGGCCGCCATTGTCGCGTGATTTAGTGTCGCGAGCTTGCGCGACCGTTAGTATCTACCGGAATGAATTAGCTGACGGCTCATGTTTGATTGCTTTAGTTCACGAGAGAGTACAAGTTGGTGGTGGTCGGCGGTGGTGGTGTCGGCAAATCGTGCCTCACAATCCAATTGATCCAGTCGCATTTCGTCGACGAGTATGACCCAACCATCGAGGGTGCGCAATAGCCGTTGTGCTGTGATGTTGCAGGGTGAGGCTGACTGGTGGTAGACTCGTACCGTAAGCAATGCATCGTCGATGACGAGGTGGCGCTGCTCGATGTGTTGGATACCGCCGGCCAGGAGGAGTACTCGGCGATGCGGGAGCAGTACATGCGCACCGGCGAGGGCTTCCTGCTCGTCTACTCAATTACCTCGCGCGAGAGCTTCGAAGAGATCAGGACCTTCCAGCAGCAGATTCTGCGCGTCAAGGACAAGGACGTGTTTCCCATGGTCGTCGTCGGCAACAAGCTTGACTTGGCAAGCGAGCGCAAGGTCTCGGTCGAGGGTACGTCGGCGGTTCCGAGAAAGAAAGGCATGCTAAGTGGGAGTTTGTGCTAACCAGGCATTCACAGAGGGCAAGCAGCTGGCAAACGAGTTCAACTGCATGTTCCTTGAGACATCGGCCAAGACCAACACCAACGTTGAGCAGGCCTTCTTCGAGGTCGTCCGGGCGATTAGGAGATTCAATCGCGAGATGCAGGGCGGGCCGACCCCCGGAGGCGGTCTGTCGCATAATGGTGCCGGCATGGGTAAGATGGACATGGCCGACGAGGACGCGCCGTCGGGCTGCTGCAAGTGCGTACTAATGTGAGGGGTCCCGCCGTGGGAAATGCCGTCTCGATAATGCATCACGAAAGACACAACGAGGGGCCACGGATGGATGGTAGCGGCGGTGTGTACATGGTCGAATGACGGTAGACTCGTTGCGGGCGCCTAGGGGGGCGGGAGTGGGTCTACGCACACACACACGAAGTGAGGAACATCTTGCATGGGTTGGGAGTTGAGTTGCTATCCGGGACTGGGCAGACCTACTGGCAGCCTGGTATTCTCGGTATGTCCTTGAGCAAGCTTAATACTGGCCTGCTCTCAGGGGTGGCATGGGATTCGCCATTTATGCGATGCGGGCGGGCGGCCACGGCTGCCCACCTTCTACCCGCATTGAGGTTTTCGATTTGGGAGTTGTTGAACTAAACATGGGTTCGCTATGGTTGCTCTCAAACTTGTAATTTTTTTTTTCCTTGTCAAGCGTCTGGCTCTTGGGTCGTGTGTGAAACTTTGTGGTTCTCGAGTGATAGCCCCAATTCGTGTCATGTATGTGCGGTGATGGTTCTCAGAACAGCGCCTTATCACCTTGGAGTACACACCATCTTGGCTCGGTTGCAGCTTTGTTCTCTTTCTTTTTTTTTTTTCAGACTTAGCATCATCCAAGCCTATTGTAAAAAGCTGCAAAGCGCCGACGTTTCTCTTGGAATTGCTTATTTGTCGCAACCATTTCGTTGGGATGCAATCACGCACTGTGGCGGCTGCAAAGAATCTCATCAGGAAGAAGTCGCCGAGACCTATATCACAAGGCTGCGAGAGTGCGACCAACGCCCGCTGTGTTTCATTTTCCCGGGAGCACTGAATATTCCAGAAAATATTCCTACGATTTATGCGCGCCGGTTTGCCAAGTCACGCGAAGCAGCAGCCACGCCAGGAACCGAGTCGATCCCTTTTCCTTGTGTAACATGCGGTGACAAAAGCCATCAAAAGCTGGCCTCTGCTCCCCAAAAGGTGCAAGCGTGTGTGAGACGAATCTAAAAACACCTGCCAAAAGCAATGAATAGGCCCGAAGCCGCCACACAGACGTGCAGATGCCACACCACAGTCAGCCACCCCCACTAGCATTCTTGGATGACATGCACCGAGTCGTATCCTACCAGTAGAAATCCTTCAGGAATAAAGCTGAACTGTGCCTCACCCGTCTCAGCCAGCGCCCTTAGTTGGCCTGCGGCTCGCCGTCAGCCGAAGCGAGCGATGGACCTTGTGCAAGGTTGATGACGAAACGGGATACATCTCGGGCGTTCGTTCTCATATGACGTTCACTATGAGTCGCTGTGCGGAGCACGGGACGCTATGTGTATGCACTCGCGAGCAAGGTCCAGTTATGCTCTCGGTTCCGAATCCGGTCCGACACACTGTCCGGCAATTCAGCAGTAAAATGCCCGAAGCGGATCTCTGCCCTCGGGCCTGACGTGCGCTCCCAAGGATACGGCCCGCCGGTATCCACTGCACCTCCGCCGATCGATGGCCGGGCCCGGAGAGGCGCGGCTAAAAGGCGCGGTCCGCCAAAACGACATCTTAAACTGACCTCAACCCCGCAGGGCTCACTAATTCCACATGTCTGCATGCCCACCCGCCTTACCATCTCCACTTAACTCTATGTATAGTAATTGCCATCGAGGTCACAGAATAACAATCATAAAACTCAATCATGCCTGCCGCACAAAACTCCAGTTCCACCCGGCATTATCGCAACCACGATAACGACCGAGACGGCGAGAAGGAGAACGGTAGCCAAGCAAGGCCCCTTCTCCCCGTCTCCCGCGCCGTCGACATCCTCCCAACTCCGCGCTCTGCACTGCCCCGCTACGCCGCCTACGTTCGCGCCCGCCACCGCTTCTGGGAGGCCTTCCCGGGGGTCGACGGCGCGGGTGGCGCCTACGTGCGCCTGCCCACGCCGGGCACCGACCTCGAGTGCGGCTTCCACGCGCTTATCCTGTCCATGCGACATCAGGTGTGTGGTGGTGGCGGCGGTGAGGCCGAAGCGGAAGCGGAAGCGGAAGGTAGGGCGGCGGTACTGCGGGTCCCGACACTGGACGAGCTGAGGAGCGTCTTTGGCGGGGCGGTCGTGCAAGGGGAGAACGCGAGGACGGCGATGGGCAACGGGAGCTGGTTCACGGCGGACCAGCTGGCGGCCGTATTTGCCGAGTGGGGGCGGCGGTTCCCGGTTGGTAAGAGGTGTCAGATGGGCTGGGTCATGGACCGAGACGAGGAGGTGGGTGTGGAGGGTTGGCCCGTCATGATGAATACGCCGGACGTCGAGACTGGGGAGGTCGGGGAGGATATCGTGAGGGTGTGGGTTTGGAACGACGGGGGCTCGTTGCGGGGCGGCCTTGGACACTTCGAAGGGATCAGAAGGCCGACGGAGAGGGAGTTGGCGGCAATGAAGGGAAGATGGTGAATGGGTTCGTGACAGTTGATCGCGAATCATCAGCAAGGTGCAACGACAGGTGTAACGCCAATTCTGGGATATCCCACGCGGGCTCGCATCACCACTGGTTAAGGTGCCCTACAGGTTCCAGCTTTCAGGACAGAGGGGCTTTTCGGGCCAACCAGCATTCACAACCCACCCGGTCTAGCCCCGAATCGCAACATCCACGTCCAGCATTGATTCAACAGCCCTCAACAACGGCCAACGCCACGGCTCAAACGCCATCATTCACCGCCCAGGTGGTCAACGTGACTGCTTTAGTCGTACTGCAACGTACCAGGTACATCTCTCGGCCTGAGCCGGTTGAGTGAGTTCGAAGCTGTGGGGTAGGATATCTCCTCCGACCTTTGGAACCATCATTAAACCTAGGGTGCAGGTGAAGGCAACTAGATGCCGACTAATCATCTGGCCATCTTCCACCACAGGCTGGTTCTCAATGGCCTATATTCCATCCAAAAATCCCACGTATCCAGTCACGAAACCTCCAGAACCGAAACCCAGGGAATTTTGACGGTCAGGTGAAAGTAAGATTAATGCAAAGGTCCATAAAGGTTTCCAATTCTTATTGGCCAAGGTTATCCGCGAACCTGCTTCCACTACCCATGCGGTTGAAACCGTTGAAATCAGTGACCCTCAAGCCTGAGTAAGTATCAGGTTGACCGGCTAATTCCGAATATCTCAATTGACGGTTTGCCCTTTGGACTACATCAGTGACTAGTTGAGTTAAGAGGAATTTGTAGGGCTGATAGATCCGATCCTGCGTTCTAGAGGCACTTATGAAGGTTGTTTTGAGTAAAGCTCAGGTAAGGCGCATGCTCAGAGAGAACTACTGTTGTAGGGGCCAGCGCTGTTCCGCCCTACCGATGACTGCCTCACGCAATCGCAACCTAATTTCTAAATCTGCTGGTTCTTCAAACCATGCTGACGGTTTCTAAGTCCTGTCTCTGTCCCGTGAAAGAGTTGAAATTAATGCTTCAAGCGGCATTTCCCTACGTCACAATATAGTAAATACGATTCTAATAGACCCGAGTCGCTCTTCAGTAGTTGCCAAACTGCCTAAGAACTCCTTTTGATTTTAAACAACAAAAAAAAAAAGAAAAAGAAAAAGACAAAGAGAAAAAGAAAATAAAATAAAAACTGCAGCGTTCCTCCTCACAGAGTCAGATCGAAGAGGCGGTGTCTATTGCAACATACGAAAACACGCTCTCTAGCCCTTAAACTTCAAAGAAACTTTACAAAAATGGAGGCAATTTCGCCAACATTTACAACTTGGATGACGAATCGTCGTCGGTGATTTGGATCACCAGCTTGCCGAACTGTTTCCCGGCCTTCATGTCCTCGAACAGACTGTCAATGCCCTCCAAGTTGTCCAGCCCCTTGACCACCCTGCTCACCACCGGCCGGATCTTGTGCGTCCTCACAAACTCCACCATCTCCTGGAACTCCTTGGTCGACCCCATCGTCGAGCCCCTCAGGTCGATGTGCTTGAGCGTGGCCTGCATGAGCCAGTCCATCTTAGGCCCGAGCGTCATCCCGTAGCATACAATCACGCCGCCCGGCTTCAGCAGCTTCACCGTCCTGCCCACCACATCCCCGCCAGCCCCGTCAATGACCGCATCCAGGTACGGCCTCTCCTTGGGCAGGAGCCCGCCCAGCTGCTTGTCCCAGTCCGCGTCCTTATAAATTACCCCACCTTTCGCCCCCATCCCAACCGCCCGCTCGATCTTGGCCTTGTCTCCGGACGTGACCCAGACATTGCACCCGCGAGCGACGGCGAATTGCAGCACCTGCAGCGCCACGCCGCCCCCGATGCCCGTAATGAGGATGTTGCGACCTGGTTCGGCGTTGCTGCTCTTGCTGACAAGCGCGCGCCAGCCCGTCAGCCCCACGAGTGGCAGGGCGGCGCCCTCGGCGGGCGTCAGGTGTTCGGGCGCGGGGACGACGTCGGCCTCGTTGACGACGATGTACTCCTGTCCAGTCCCAGCGTCGCTGCCCCGCGACGAGCCGATAATGACAAAGTCGCGGCCGAGGTTCTCCGGCCCGTCTGGGTCCGACGCCCAGCCGCGGCTGGGCAACAAGAGGACCGGCTTGTGTAGGAGTCCTTGTGCTTCCGCCGAGCACGAGGCGCCCAGTGCCGTCACGGTACCGTAGCCGTCGGCAAACAGCGGGCTTGAAAACGAGATGCCCGGGTACAGGTGTTGCCGGATGAAGAGATCGCGGTGGTTGAGCGCGGCCGCGTTGAGCTTAACGAGGATCTGATTTGGACCCGGGGTCGGGATCGGGACCGTGTTTAGTTGGAGGCTGGGGTGCGAAGTTAGCAAAGGTTAAAGCATTCGGAGTTTGGCGGCTCAGCCGGAGGGAAGCGCTCACGGGTAGTACACCTGTCCCGGCTTCCCCTCGGTCTTTTTCACTGTGAGCGAGTATGGCATCTTGGTATGTTGAGGCGCAATCGGCTGCGTATATTGGTAGTGCTGTGTATATGGAGCGTATATTGTACAATTGAGTACTTTCGCTACTTGCTTCTTGAACTCCTTGTGCGCGTGATTGTTCGCAGTCGGGATTTTGGGCCCGTGTTAAACGGTCAACGCCGTTGCACCGGACGACGGGATGGATGGCCCCGCCTTCGGCGGACTCGCCCCGCCTCCCCGCACCACCCGCAATCTCATGACGTGTTGCCTCGGTCCAAACTGCTGAACCGGCAGACTCATTAATAATCCACCACTGCAAGTCGGAGCTGACCGGCGTCCGGTATGCGGCCCGAAACGGCACCCACCTGCTGATCGGGCCACATCACCCACCACTTATCCATTCTTACATCCGGTCAAATAGCTGTCAACCTCGGCGTGCTTGGGTATCATGGGATTCAGTGACTGATCTTGACAGTCCGCTCCTCCTCCGCCAATTGCGCGTCCACTTCCACCAATACCTACACCACCTCAGTCGTGTGTCGTCTTCCTCTTCTTGGACTTTGTCGTGCCCTCCTCGGGCGGCACGTACTCGCGCTCCCGCTCCCGCTTCTTCTCTTCCTTCTTTTGCTTGGCCTTTTCCGCCCGCTCCGCCTCGACTGCTCGATGCTTGGCCTCCTTGCTGAGGAAGTACTCGCCCGTCTCGATCTGCTGATCCACCTTGCTCTTCTCGGGCGCCGGCGGGAACGGCGTGTACGTTTTCTTGGACTTGTCTGTGACCTTGTACGGCGTCCGCCGCTTCGAGAGCGTGCGTTTCTTAAAGTTGGGTAGGTAGCGGCTCCAGTCCTCGTGCGCTAACGCTGGATCTTTGGCGAGTTCGCGCTTGATCCTGGTAATTGTCAGAACATCCTGTCTCAATCCAGGCAGTTGCAGCACTCACATCAGCTCTTTGATCATGTAAATCGGGTGAATGTTCCGCATAGTATCCTCTACCACTCTCCTAACCTCCTTTAGCCCTTTGAACGGGCCCATAACCGAGACTGTGTTTCCGTGGACGAGAATGTAGGTTTGTGTGAGCAACTCCAACGCTTTCAATGCTGTTTATTGTTAGTCACAGGTTGGCAAAAGAGGCCGGGTTTGCTTACTTGTGCCGTTCTGCCCCAAAATCCGCTGCCGCCTCTTGACAAATCGCTCCTTATTCCTCACCAGATTTCGGATCTTGATGATGTCGCACGCTATTCCATCTTCCAGAATTTTGATTGCTTGAGGTGCTGGTACGGACCGCGCCAGGAGTTTAATCAGATCTCGCGCATTGAGGATTGCTGCGGGATCATATGTCTACTCGGCTGATTAGCATTCCGAAAGTATCGAGAGAAAGGGTTGATGTGGTACCTTTCTTGTTGTCTTGACTGTCATAGAACCCTCAACGAGATCTAGTGTTGCAGAGATGCCGTGCTTCTCGAGAGCTTTGGTGACGAGCGGCCATGAGTCCTTGAGATAGCGCTCGCGGTATTTGGGGAATAGGGTCATGAACGAAGATTCTTCGAGGAAAGGGCCGGAGGACTCCTCTTTGGTGAAAGGGTCGATCTTCCACTTGTCGATGTCATCCGTGTCCCACGGCTTGTCCTTCTTGTGTGTCGACGGCATTTTGTCTAGTTGAGAGAAAAAGCGTAATTATAAAAGTACCTTCAACCTTCTGTATCGTCAGACAACTGCTGGCAATCACAACTCTTGTCGAGCGGACTGGAATTGGCACTTGTCTGGTTGCTGTATTGGCAAACTGCAAACTTGCAATGGTTCTGGAAATTTTTGGAGTACCTTTCGATCCTGGTTCTAAGTGGGGGAGGTTGCTAGTGTTGGCCAATAAGGAACAGTTCCACCGCAACTAAGACCCGTGCCCCAGTCGTTCAAAGCAAGCGGGTACGTACTGCTCGACTTCATCCTCGCAGCTTTCAACTTGCTTTCGAGATCCCACCAGCAATCTTCAAGTTGCAGAGCTGGCTTCCCTTCTCGTTGCTCTCGCCCTACACCACTTCTTTACTTGCAAGCAATTTGGAAAGGAAATCCATTGTCGTTCAATTCTACGGCCACACAATAAACAGCACCGTTTAACCCTCTGTCGGTGCCCAGTACTGCTGCTACTCCGGAATCTTCCCTTCACCTATCGAGAGATCATCACGGTCGCGTACAATACAGCACACCACGCTGCTTCCATTCAATTTCGAGGCCATCAATTACCGTGCGCGATTTCCTCTCACCTTCGGCGCGTTTCTTCGATTGTTCCGCGCACGACGCGAAACATCCAACAACCGCGTTCATTCACGCAATACCTGCCGTCCTCAATCAACTCTCGGTGCTGCCAAACTGGCTTCGGTACAGAGTCCAGAGGTTTCCGAGGCCGACGCGCCGTTGCCACAGCACGCCGATCTCGTTGCGGAGGAGCCAAAAATGGAGGACGATGCGCAGGCGATGGCAATCTCGACAGCACTCGAAGCAGATCCAATTTCAAGACCTAGCTCGGTGTCGACTCAGGGTTCGGCACCGCAGAACCTTGCACCTGCTCTGTCCAATCCTCAGCCACAGGTGCTTAGCACCGGTGATTCGGTCTCGGACGCGCCACAACCAAGGTCAGTACCCGAAGTACGAGTTGACCGGAGGGCGAGCGAAGAAGTCGATCCGTCATGGCGGTTTGGGCGGTCCTGCCGCGCTTGCCGATAGGGATTTTAGGATCGGCTACCGCTGGGAATCAACGCCTTCGCAGCCCCTTCCAATCTCTCTCGTACGGTAGCACAGTGCATAGCTTCCGTCCCTTGCTAAACATCGCCCTAGACCTGTCGCGATTGCGCCCGCTATGTACCCAGCGGGCACGTCTCCTGCTAGCACAGCTCCCGCACCTGGGGGCAATCTTGTGAGTTTCAATATCTCTTTTCGCGCTACAAATTATTCCTCTATTTCCTTTTATAATGTGCCACAATCCCATATGCCTGGGCGCCCAACCTGTCAGCACAGCGAGGTACTTGGGCGAACCGATGACGACCGAGTCGCTGCTTTCCATTGGTCATCGACTTTGGCGAGCAACTGGTGGGGGCCGGGCCGCTGGTGCCAAAGCCAATGCTTGCATCATAACCGTTATCTGAGCAGCCCCACTTCCTCGCCTGGTCAAAAATTTCCTTATCACCATCCTTATCATCGCGGCCCGGCCCATCATTATCTGTTCCGCATCCCATTTATCGTCCTTATCTCCCATCTAATCTCTTTGCGCGACACTTACATCGTCGACTCGCCGCCTTTGCGACGGATCCTACCTCTCACAAGATGGCGACGATGGCTAACCACGACCGTGCAACCTCGCAGCCCACCTGTCAGAACTGCGAAACACACACCACTCCGCTATGGCGACGCGACGAGACCGGTGCAGTCCTCTGCAACGCCTGCGGCCTCTTCCTCAAGCTCCACGGCCGTCCCAGGCCCATTTCTCTCAAAACCGATGTGATCAAGAGCCGCAACCGCGTTAAGACGATGCGACCAGACCTCGCAAAACAGAAAAAGGTATGCCACTGCTTACTCAGTTTTTCAGATTACCAAAGGTTAACAGCAAAGCAGGCACAGCAGCAGCAGCAACAGCAGCAACACCTTGCCCAGACAGGCGACCTAAATGGTGCAGACCTTAGCGCTGTCAACGGTGCAGCCGGTGCCCGCAGGGCCTCACAGAAATCCGCCAATGGCGTCATGGACGACACGCACTCTCCCATCTCGCGCACCGGCACACCCAATCTCTACGCCTCGCATATGGCGCCCATGTACCAAAACCTCGAGGACCAATTTCAGGCTCAACAGCTCTCTGGCTTCGCCGGGCCCGACGGCCGTGCTCCGTCGCCGCTCAACGGCGACCGCCTCGATATGCCGCAAACACACGAACAACTCCTCGCTACCAACGCGAGCCTGAAGACGCGCGTTAGCGAGCTCGAGGTCATCCAGGAATTGTACCGTGGCAGGATCCAACAGCTCGAACAGGAAGAAGCGAACAGGCAGGCACAAGAAAAGACCAAGTCGGAAGCCGACGAGCAGTTGCGCAATCAGCTCAACGCCATCAACGAGTCGCATACCCAGCTGCAGAAGGAACTCGAAGAGAGTCATCGGAGGGAGAACATGCTCAAGCGGCGCCTAGACGAGCTGGAAGTCGAACTTAAGGAGGCCAAAGAATCCCTCGAAGTGCACGAGAGCGGCCGTGCCAAAAAGGCCCGACTGGACGATGCTGCCACCAACAACATGGAAGAGGCGGCTTCGACTTCCCAGCCGGCATCATAGGATTTTTCCGATAGAGTTTGGGTTCGGTCTGCTGCGAATCAAAGCAACTACGCTTGCTGGTTACCGCCGTTATGTTAGTGCATGTACTCCTCTCCGCTTGTCGCAGAGGGCTACTTGTATTAACACCACAACGTAGTTTGCATTGACCCAGCGGCGCTTTCCCCTTTTTTTTTCGTGCTTCATTTTATACGATGCAATAAGTCATCTACAGCTGGGCCGCTGGCGTCTTATCAGGTTCTGTTTTGCGCTTTGGGCCGCCTTCTCGTGCGAGTTGCACGACTTTAAAATGAGAGATACTGGCACTTTTGCCGATGCCATCACGGTTCAGGAATGGCGGCGGCAGCGCAGATCCTCGTTGCCCATGTTCACCTTTCGATGGACTCGGTTGGGCGGCTGATCTATCAGATGGATGGGTGGAGTTGTTGGAGTACGGCGGGCATATGCGGATCAAACGGAACTTGATCACTTCGTGGGATAAAGGAACGGGAAAACAAAACTCGCATTGTTTGAGTGAGCTATTCTACGTAGGGCTTATAAACTTAATGGCAGAATGGGGCTGCTAGGCGCTGAAAATGCTGCTAAAATCCGTAATTCGGATAACTCAGTCGTGGTTCGCGAGAGGACATCGCTCAGTACTTGTCAATTCGATCAGTGGCCGAGCGAAATCAAGGCGAAACAGAGTTCTGTGTCTGTTCTCACTCGATACTTGGGCCATATGTCGGTTCGGCAGCCATCGGTGAATCACACCTTGCAACTAATCACTGCACCCTTCTTTTTTCCCTGTGCCTGTTTTGCAAACAAAGCGGCGTTTTAATCTGCACATAATATTACGACCACACTTCAGTCACATAACCCGAGGCACCGACCGGGCTCTGTTGGTGTGCTGATGAACAGAGCATCTAGATCAGCAGCAAGGGTCGTCTTTAATCGCCAAGGCGATCGCTTGCAGCAGCTTTCCGCATCCCGGGATGGATCCGTGCCGCCGCAACGCTAGCGCCGCATCTGTCCCAAAACGTCGGGATTGGTCCCGTGGGTGCGCTGTTTGTCAGTCGAGATCCGCGTTTTGGGTCAAGCAACCGATCTATCGCCGAACCTGAATCATGGCCATCAAACAATACGGGTAGTTGCGCGGTGTATTTTTTTGTTTATGCTGATTGAGGATCGAGCAAGTCGTCGTAACGCACAGATCATCGCACAATGCGACTGTGCGACTGCCGTGCCGTCCAAGGACGACTTGAGACTTTCGAGTTGGCCATTTACCGAGACCAGGTTGACTTATACCCATTTGGCAGCCCTAGGTGCGAATGGAAATCAAGTCTATGGTATTGATTGGACTTCGTAGAAGCATCACCCAATCAACTCACACCAGGCGCTCGTTTGGTAGGAACAAGAGAAGCAGACACAAAACTTGTCACAGAATGAAGTTGACTCCCTCGTCCATTCTTACGTTGTGTGCCGTTACACATGTACATTTCTCGAGGTGGCGTGGCAATCACCGCACCCGTTTCACTTTACGAAACCAACGCCCTCCCCTTGTCTCCCCGTCCCTACATCCTCAGATACAACTCTCGTCTCTCTGCTCTCTGCATTCACGCATGGAGCACATATCGAAGCAGCCTACACCACTGAGACCCTGTCGTGCCTATTCTGAAGTATTAGACCCAATATGCAGAGGATTTTGTGAACTTTTCTTGCCATGCTAATCACAACACCGCCGGACCAACGCCGCTACGCCCCCTTGACTCCCTCGCCTCTCAATCCCAACACCTATCTCAACATCGACCAAGGCCAGCAGGATCAGCATCACCCCGCTTACCCTAAGAAGACAACGAGACGCTCGCCCAAGCTGGGTCATCACAATCACAACCACTCCTCCAGACTCGCGCAAAAGTACGCCGCCCTCGCCCAAGAAAGCCCGACGCAACGCCTGCTGCGCCAGAAAGCAGCCGCGGCCTGGCGGCTAGCCGAAACCCTGCGGTCCCGTGAAGGCCACGTCACCCCAGCAATCCAAGAACTTCGTCTAGAAGCCGAAGAGGAGCTCCAGCAACACAATTACCGTTACCAGGACCTCCGCCGCTATCACCACCACCAGCAGCGGCAGCACCAACACCCTGGAGGGGACGAATACTCCTCTCCCTTTTCAACCATCTCGATCACGACCGTGGGCACGGCCACAGCCAACGCCACCACCACTACTCTCAACAGCACAGCGGGTAAGAACTGGATATCGGGAGGCATTACCAACACCACCACAGCAGCCCTCAGCATACACGCCCCGGCAATGGAGGAATTTAATCCTATGACCCCAGACGAGGATGACGAGGGTGAGGAGGAGGGGGAGGAGGGGGAAGAGATTGATTTGGGCTTGATGTTGGTGGTCAAGAAGAGCCAGCGTGCCGGTACCAGTGCCGGTGCCGGTGCGGAGGTTCCCGGCTGGGAGCGGTACCGGGACGTCCCAACAGCAGCGAGTGACAACACCGGGGTTGATGGTAGGCTTGGCGGCCGGTTTGACGTGGCAGGTAGCGCCGGTGGTGGAAACAGCGGGAGGGCCTGTTCCCTGCGCTTGATGGCGTCACCGCCGGCATTGCCGCTGAGGCTCGAGAGGTCGCTGCTGCCGTTGCATACCGTCGTCAACAAGCGGGCAGGGAGGCGTCGCTTCGTAGGAGCGGGTGCTTGGGGGGCCGGTGCTAATCGCGACGGTCGGATGGTGCTGGTGCGGCGGGTGATAGTTGCGGTGGCGTTATTGTTCGGGCTGGCGTTGATCCATAGCCTGGCGACGAGATTCGGTACCGCTCAGACGGAGTAATAAATCGTGATGGCAGGGGGTCTCGACGGGAGGCCTCTTTTCGGCGGCGAGAAGCAGAGCGCGGTGGCTGAGAGCTCGGCTATGGGAGGTTCAGCGGAGTATGGGCTCCCGTACTGCGGTTCACGTTGCGTCGGAAAGCCAGATCAGAATCACATTTGATTGCGATATGTGTTGTGAGTTTTGAGTCGAGAATCTGAACCGTCCATCCGTGAGACCGCCGCGAGGTGTCCGAGCCCACAAACTCCACGCCGCCCGTCTCCCTCTCTCCCTCCCAAGGCCGCACCCTGATAGTACACGTAGTCATACAGCGTTCGGCATCGTTTTTCATTACGACTTTTTCTCATCTGCGCTTGTCTCCTGTGCAGAAGTTTTGACAGCCATTTCAGCGTTGCGACTCTTGATGGCCGTCTCAACCTGCCATATAGCTCGTTCCAATTCAACCTCGAGCTGGGGCAGGTCGAGGGCCTGCGTCATCCTCTTGGCATTGGCCTGCGACAGCAGCATCCTTTCACCATTCGTATTCTGTGCGCTATTTTCCGATATAGAATCAGGGTTGTCGCCGAGTTCCTCGCGAGAATCCGTTGTTGCCTCGGGAGTGGACGGGAGCGGCTGCTTTTCCTGGGTATACACCTCGTCGATGACGGGAGAGGGCGTCAGGGCGAGAAGTTTGTTTTTGAGGAGGAATTGTACGTGCTTTCCGCCCGACAAAGCTCGCCAATGCGACCAGGCGCGATAAACTAGGTAAAAGAAGGGAAGGTTGGGTATACTTCAAGCGATAAGTTGTTAGCGAAATCGTAAAGTGCCTTGCGTTGCTCGTGAGTCTTACACTGGAAGGAGCCCAATCGGCGCCGTCAAAGGCATCCCGACAAAACACCAAATCAGCCTCCTTTTGTGCAGCGCCTCTCTTTCGGTCGCCAAGGCGTGCAGAATATTTGGCACCTTGTCCATGGCCAGCAGGGTCTTGGGGTAGACAACCTCAACCTTTTCAGTGCCCTTCAGTTCAACCTGCTTTCGGCGCTGCGACAGCGGGGGCACCGATTTGAGACCCCATTCCTCGTAGGGGATGCGACGCAGCAACTGATTGCCGTAATTGACGACCGACTTTTGCCAGCCCTTCTCCTTCTTCTCCCAACCCGACCATGTGCGCGCGGCCTTGGCCTGGATCCAGTCCGACCAAGTCGGCTTTTCCGTAGTCGGCGCGTTGAGCCGTTGGCAGTACAAGAGAGTGCGCCTTGTCGAGATGGGCAGCAGGTAGAGGCGCATCATGTTGGCGTCGCGGGAGGCCTCGGCTGGCTGCCTCTAGGGGGCCTGCCGCGAACAGAAAATGTTGGGTCGCGGGGCCCTTATCAGGACAGCCGGTCTTATCAGCAAAGCAGCCCAATCGCCAGGTGCCAGGGAAGGAAAAATGAGAGAAATCCCGCGATGCTCAAGTTGAGAAACAGAGACGGCGACGGTTCATCTTGTATTCGGGATGTTCGTGGTCTAGGTGCTGTGGTTAGCCTGGTGGTGGCAAACAACCGCGCGTTCCCAGCTTTTTCTCAAACAAAGAAGCTTCTTGCCGGGGTTCAAGCTCCTGCAGCCAAGGCAGTGACGCATTTGGTCTCGAGTTCTGCTTTCTCACTGGCTAGAAAGGGATTAGTGTGGGGAACCTCTCTCTGCACGTTTCGTCTGCGAGCGGTGCATCCCTCCGCACGACAACCTGGGTGTAGCGTAGCTTCAGGGCTTCAGCCTGAGCAAAGGGCAGGAAAAAAAAGGGGTTCACACCCGCGTCGTTGTACAATTCCCAATGCGTGGTCTAAGTTGAGCTGGAGCCGGCGCTCAATATCCAAGGTACTCAGTTATTGACTGATTTTGAAGGTCCTTGGCCAGGCGGCGCTAGAGGGAGGCCGCCCAAACTCGAGGCGAGATTCATACTGCCCTGCAATTGACCCGCATAGTCCCAATCCCTGTCCTATTTTGTCCTCTACCCACTCTCCCTTTCTCCTCTTCTCCCTTTCTTTCCTTCTTTTTACCCATTTCTTTCCTTTTCTGTCTTACTTGTATGTCAGGTAAACGAGATATCATTCAAAGAAAAGGTGCTATAAGTGAGCGTAGAGATAGGGTTGGACTATATATGCTGAACTACGACCTTGCTATGCTAATCATGGCGCCGTAAGAGATTCGGCTAAGCAAGACTATTTTCGAAGAATATTGCAAGAACAACGTAAGAATCAAAGTAGTTGAAGGGTATTCGCTCGACAGAACACCTCAGCTGCATCTCAGAATATGTAAAAGAACGCCGAGGTGCCGCTCCGACGACTTATCAACTTGAAAGTAACCGTGGCTTTGCCTGAAACGCTCTGCTAGCTTTGCATGGCGTTATACTTATGGGACAAATTCTATAGCAAAGACTAGCGCGATATTACAACGCGAGCAGCGGCACGGCCAGGACGAAGCGCGCCCAGGACTCGTAGACGTCGCTATAGACAGGCGAGCCGCTGGGAAGACAGAGTAGATGGAGGAATTCCCCGCCAAATATACGTAGAGGGGTCTCGTGGTGCCCTCGTCGACTCAGAAAGAACTGCGTCGAGTCGTTCCAGTAGATGGACGCCTGCCCACAGGCCCACGGTCACAGTCGGCTAGATAGTTCCTTATCAGGGGAAGGGAGCGATTCCGGATAGTAGCTCTGCAATTTACGTAGAGATCTCTACTGTGCTCCCGGTCTTTGCGTTCTTCAGAAAACGTTATCCAGTAGACATTCGGTAAAGTCCAGACTTCAATCATGCACGAGGTCCCTACAATCAGGCATTCACTGGCTATGTCAGCGCCAGTCACTAAACTTTCAAGCAGGGGTATAGATCCGCACAAAACTCTTGTCTCATCTACTACTGGCAAAAAATATCCGTGTAATACCGACCGTTGAGTTCCATGACATGGACAGCATCCACAGCTGAAGATAGAGTTCATCAAATGAGCTGAGCGCCAATGAACCAATGTCAAAGTGATCAGGGTTAGTAAAAATTAGGGCCAGGAATCAAACAACTCTTGTTGTAGACATCTTGTCAAGTCAGATGCGCCAGTGAAATATATCGACGTAAGTGGAGCGATTGCGGAAAATAATGCATGGCTTGCGTGTTTGGAAAGCGACCTAGCTAAACCAAAATGGCGGCACAGACACAAGGCTAGGGAAGTTCTGGGGACTTGTCCGTTTGCTGTGGTTTCTCTACTTAACAATCTTTTTATATAGTTATAACATGACTATATCACCCCGGCAAACGTTTTCCAGATTTTGAACCCGAGTCTGCCTTGCTAGTCGCGATAAACCACAGGCGACCTTGGGCATAAGAGAATGCTCGTGTGTTTAATAGATTTTGTGTGGAACACTGTTACGACAAGGCATAATTACATTAGCCATGATGGAATGGTCTTTGATCACAAGGCAGGCACCTAGGTGGTAATACAAGGCCGGAGGCAGTTGCACTCTGCATCCAGGAAGAGGAGCATAGGCGGAACCATATCAATCTCGATTATTGAAAAAAAACCCTCCCTTCCGAGCACCCTCTGGTAGCTCTACTGGCTGCCTCTCGCCCTCCCCATAGATCTCCACAGAGCCTGAGCCTGTCCACACCACCGAAAATGTTTCAAAAACGAATCTTGCGCACATACCTTGTCGCGAGCCTTGAATGCCCATTCCTCATCCCTTACGCCGGTGATGTATTTTTGGACAGCGAGTTGACACCCAGCACACGACACCCCATGTTCAATTTTACCGGTTCGTCTATCATAGAAAGGGAGTGCGCAGGACCCCATGAAGTTGAACTTTCGAACTCGTTCTGAATTTACTGGCTGTGTCTGCTCTGCCGCTGCTTGGAATGGTTGCATAGAAACTAGTTTGGCCTGATAGACAGATACAACCCTGGTGTGGGATTTGTATACGGATTCCTGCATCGAATAGATGCCAAGTAGAGTTTTAAACGATCTTTCATTCTTCGGTTCTCTATAATTCCTCCCCTTCCTCTCTTGTCCCGGATTTCCGATCCTGGTCATTCTTCTCTCCTGTTGGTACGTTCTTGCTCGTTTCTTTAACTCTCCCAGAATCCAATCTCAAAAGGAAGTGGATCCCACTTTGTTTTGTTTTGTAATTGATGGATCATATTTCTCACAAGTTGGGATCACAGCATGCCACCACAGAGTCTGTGACTCCCTCTGAGACTGATATCTATCGATACGGAAGGTTTTAAGTCCTGTCGTCATCGCTCAGTTACTCCCCTGGACCGAGGCATGCGCGAATGGAGACATGGTCTGTGCAACCAATAAGATATGGCCAGTAACGAAGCTAGCGCTGCCAAGTCTGGGCTGACGGCTCAAACGCGACCTCCAAGGCCAACACCGCCCCGACCAACTACGTACTACCGTCCGTTCATGTATATACCAGAGTGCATGTGCGCTCGATCTAACAAGGCCAATTCGGATACCCGACACGGCAGAGTCGGGGAGCAGTCGTTTCAACCTACACCGGAGCGACTACCGCAACATGCAGCGACACATTCGGGTCTGGCCCAACTTTTTCTTGCCGCACACCTAAATCATTCGACCCTCGTTGCATGCGACGGCCTGTCTTGATGCGTCGTGGGGTCATTAGCTGAGCACGATATCTTCTACGCTCTGGCGCGCTGGCTGCCTTGAGTCCTCCGACATGGCGACTCCGAGTCAGCCGCCGTCAAGTCCCCATCAATCCGAGCCGCGCCCGTCAGCGAGATCCCAGAGCACTGCTGCGGGCTCCACCGCATCGGCCCGGCGCAAGCCCTTGCGAACTCTTCCACGTACGAACTTCGAGTGTGCATTCATGATAATTGCAAAGGTGCTAACCAACACTTGTCTGCCAGCGTGGATTGACTCGTACGAGACGCGATACGGTACGCCATCCGAGAGCCAGATCCGCGCTCTGAGCTCGCCCCCTCCGCGCGCCCTCCCCGCCCAACATAACCATTCGCCGAGCCAAGCGCATAGAAGGGTTTCGAGAGATGGATTCGTCTACGAGAACCCCGCCGTCTTGGGGCTTCAGGGTTCAAGGACGTCGAGGGTAAGGCTGCGCAAGTGTTTCAAGCGGGGAGGGGGGAGCGAAAGGGGCAGGAAATGGGACCATTTGCGCAGCGCGGAACCCGTCATTGTGCCGCGCTACAGCCGGGCAACGCCGGACTCGCCTTGGCGTAGCTATGTTCAATCCTCGCGATACGGTCGCCTGCCAAACGAGGAGGCCCAGATTGTCGACTTCGAGGTGCTTAATAAGATGCAACCCGAGTTTAACACCCCCGTCGATGTACGTCAAGCGAACGGCACCACCAGTAGCGAGCAGACACGAAGCAAGGTTCTTTATAAGCGCCTATGGCGCATCATACTGCGACACCCGCTCGTGCCCCTCGCCTTCCGCCTTACTGTCCTTCTTACGTCCATCGTGGCGTTGGCCCTCGCCGTTAGGATCTATGAGATAGAGCACAGGAGCGACAAGAACCGCTCGTCAGAGCTGACGCAGGCCATAGTGGCCATCGTGGTCGACTCGGTCGCCATCCCCTACATCGGCTATATGACCTGGGACGAGTACACGGGCAAGCCTTTGGGCCTGCGGGCCGCTAATCAAAAAATTGCCCTCGTTTTGATGGACCTATTTTTCATTATTTTTAAGTCGGCGAGCACGGCACTCGCCTTCGAGGCCTTGGTCTACCATAACGCGGGTGACCGCGAGACCAGGCAGTACAGCCAGGCGCTGGCCGCGTTTCAGATGATTGGCCTGATTGCCTGGAGCTTCACTCTGTCCGTGAGCGTCTTCCGCCTCGTGCAGAAGCTGGGCGGCGGGGACGATGACAAGTGATGGCATACTGAGGGGGATTTGGTGGCGAAAGGTTTTGAGTTTGGATGGTAACCGGCGTTGACAGTCTTATGATTTATCTATTATTTCCTTGTTTCGTTTCAACTTCTATACCCTCGATGTCCATCCCAGGACACTCTTCCTATCTACCTACCCTGCATGACGCATCTGCAGCGTGTATGATATTTTAACAGACATTCCTGGGCGGTCGGGACAGAATACCGCCTGAGTATATACATGTATATCTACTATTATATATCCATTGACTTGAATTACATTAAAAGCCTTGCGGCAAATGAAAAACACACTCAAGAAGCATCGCAAGGATAAAGCGTCCGAAAGCTGACTACGTCCTTGGGGCATTGCGGATACACGTCCCGGAATTCGTACAAACGCGATGTGGGGCAGTTGTTGGCGCTTCGGCGCTTATTTCGTTGTGGAGACTGCCGCGTTCCGCGCACTGGCAGCCAAAACCAGCCCAACCGCAGGGTGGGTCTTCCTGCCTGGACCTTGAACCCCCCCCCACTGGAAATCAAACACTGGGTAGGCAGTGAGGTCCATGACTGGAAGTTGCCTTGGACAACCGGCCTACCCACCTACAACTTCCGCCATCTTCCCCCCGATCCCCCGGGACTCTCTTGATCTATATCACCACATCCCAGAAATCGTCTCTAGCAGCATCTTGGCTTCTTGTCCACTTCTGCTGTTGACGGAAGATCTCGGCCGCCAGCCTCGCATCCCTTCTCCGCCACTCTCGTTCCCCACACCTTCTCGTTGGGAAGGAACCCGAAAGCTCGTTTGCCCTGTACGACGCCTTCGAGTAAGCTCCCCCTTTATCAGACCCAAACTTGCCCGACGCCCCAGCATACTGCGGCCGCGGTCTATTCTGATCGCACGGGCTCCGATTCAGTTCGCCAGGCTGACCCGAAAAGCCCTCCACTCGACGATTCGACCCCCCCCCCCCTCCTCCCCCGAACGAACTCATCCCCGTCTCGCGGTCGCTCCACCTGCGATAGGATCGCGCCGCAGAGAAGATGCCTCCCGCCGGGTTTCCTGCAATGCCCGCGGGGCCCGTCAAAGATGACATCGACACCACGTGCGGCACCCGCTTCCGTCTGAGATCATGTACAACGGCAGAGGCTGACAACGGGGTAGATGGAATTACTTGCAACATGGCATTACCAGGATCATGATGAACCTGCAGGAAGGTATTGACCTGCAAACGGTATGCACTTTTTTGTTCGGGTCCGCTGTTTGCTCGCAGTTCGAGATCTTGCTGACCCCGCGCCTTGCAGTATATGGGCGTCTACACGTCAGTTCAATCCTCACTTGGACCGCGCGTTCAACCGCGGATAGCTAACTATTCACAGGGCCGTCCACAACTTCTGCACATCGCAAAAAGCAGTCGGCTTCGCCCTGCACAGTCACGTTATTGGCTCATCCCAGCGAGGCGGTTTGTTCACCTGTTTTCAGACATGTCTTTGCAACCACGCGCTGACAGAGGTCTCCCAGCCCACCTTCTCGGCGAAGACCTCTACAGGAAGCTATCGGAATACCTATCTGAACATCTGCTAGCTCTGGTGGCCGAGTCGAGAGCACACACAGACGAGGCGCTGCTGGCGTTTTATATAAGGGAGTGGCAACGCTACACCGACGCCGCCAAGTACATCCACCATTTATTCCGTTACCTCAATCGCCACTGGGTCAAGCGCGAGATTGACGAGGGGAAAAAGAACGTCTACGATGTCTACACCTTGCATTTAGTGCAGTGGCGCGATGTCCTATTTGCTAAGGTCTCGGAGAAGGTCATGGCAGCCGTTCTGAAGCTCGTCGAGAAGCAACGTAACGGTGAGACCATCGAGCATAATCAGATCAAACAGGTGGTCGACTCGTTCGTGTCACTGGGCCTAGATGATGGCGATGCCTCCAAGACGACTCTCGAGGTTTACCGGTTCCACTTTGAGCGTCCCTTCCTTGACGCTACCAAGGTCTTCTACGAAAACGAGAGCAAGCAATTTGTGGCCGAAAATAGCGTGGTGGAGTACATGAAGAAAGCCGAGACACGTCTCAACGAGGAAGAGGAACGGGTGAAGCTTTACCTACATCCGGACATAGCCATTCCTCTGAAAAAAGCCTGCAACCAGGTTCTGATTGCCGACCACTCAACCATCCTGCGCGACGAGTTCCAAGTTCTGCTTGACAATGACCGGGAAGAGGACATGGCTCGCATGTACAGCCTACTGTCGCGCATCCCCGACGGCCTGGACCCTCTTAGAACTAAGTTCGAATCGCACGTTCGGAACGCGGGGCTGGCGGCTGTCGCAAAGGTTGCGTCGGACGCCGACAAGTTGGAGCCCAAGGTCTACGTCGATGCTCTGCTCGAGATCCACACACAGTATCAAGGACTCGTTAAGCGCGCGTTCAAGGACGAGCCGGAATTCACACGGTCGCTCGACAATGCCTGCAGGGAGTTTGTCAACCGCAACGAAGTGTGCAAGTCTGGATCGAACAAGTCTCCTGAGCTGCTCGCCAAGTACACCGACGTGCTCCTCCGCAAGAGCAGCACCGGCGTGGAGGACGCTGAGCTGGAGAACACCCTCGTCCAGATCATGACGGTTTTCAAGTACATCGAGGACAAGGACGTGTTCCAGAAATTCTACTCGCGCATGTTGGCTCGCCGCCTGGTCCACAGCAACTCGTCGTCTGACGATGCCGAGACGAGCATGATCAGCAAGCTCAAGGAGGCGTGCGGTTTTGAGTATACCAACAAGTTGCAGCGGATGTTCCAGGACATGCAGATTTCCAAGGATCTCAACGCAGGATTCAGAGAGCACGTCCAGACGCTGGGAACTAAGGGGCTCGACTCGTCATACTCGATTCTGGGCACCGGTTTCTGGCCGCTCACAGCCCCAGGGACCAACTTCAACCCGCCTGAAGAAGTGGCGGCGGATTGCGAGCGGTTCAGCCGCTTTTACAAAAACAAACACGAGGGCCGCAAGCTCACGTGGTTATGGCAGCTGTGCAAGGGCGAGCTCAAGACGAACTATGTCAAAAACGCCAAGATGCCCTACACGCTTCAAGTGTCTATATACCAAATGGCAATTCTGCTGCTGTTCAACGAAAAGGACAAGAACACGTACGAAGAGATTGCGTCAACAACGCAGCTCAACAGTGACGCGCTTGACCCCTCAATCAGCATCCTTCTGAAGGCTAAGGTTCTCAACCTCGAGCCTGGGAGCGATGGGGCACCCGCTAAGGTCGGCCCGGGCGCCACGTTTGCGCTCAACTACGACTTCAAGAACAAAAAGTACCGCGTCAATCTCAATGTGGGCATGAAGTCGGAGACAAAGCAAGAGGAAGCTGAAACCAACAAAACGATTGAAGAAGATCGCAAGCTTCTCTTACAGGTAGGAGTTCTCTCTCCAAAATGCCCTCAGCGCCCCCCTCCCCACCCCGCGTCCCCTTACCGTTCGGTTTGATTGACATGCCCCACAGTCGGCCATCGTGCGTATCATGAAGGCGCGCAAACGCATGAAGCACCAGCAGCTCGTCAGCGAGACCATCAATCAGATCCGCGCTCGCTTCGTGCCCAAGGTGAGCGACATCAAGAAGTGCATCGAGATCTTGCTCGACAAGGAGTATCTTGAGCGTCTAGACGACGACGATATCGGCTACCTGGCTTAAAAGGAGATGGTGCGCTCTATGTAACTGCAGTTTGCATTTTTCTTAGTTTGCCCTGCTCCACCTTTTTTTATACATTACCGGCCCTACGAAGAAGGCATCATTTCCTTGAATGACATACCAGCGGGCGGGAGAAGAGGGTACCAGGGGTGGTGGACTGCACTCGGTTCGGCGGCCGGGTTGGTTTAGTTGGAATTTACTCGTCGGTGCGATTGGTCGGGGAGCAGGTTTAAAGGCGAGCAAATGATGAATTCTGTATGTATACAACACAACAACAACACCAAATAGAGTGACCGGCCGCTCTGACTTTCGGGGGCTTACCTTTGAATTATACAGGGGCGCAGCAGCTCTTATGTCATTCCCATTTCCCTTTTTTCCCTCGGCATGATTTCGGATGATAAAGTGGGAGTCGGATGTGGAAAGGAGAACGGGGATACAGAATTTCAGGCCGGGACGAGTACTTCAGAGCGGCCAATGGGTTGCTACCAAGCCGGAGGACGCAGGATGGCTGGCCCTTTATGGTCTGCATTAGGAAGCGACCAAAAGTGATAGTACAGTCAATTCATATGAGGATACCAGGGTATTATGCGCGTCCTGTTTGGGGAGTCCCATGCTGTGTTCAGAAATTGCTGAAGTACTGATGCAGGCTTCTTAAACGGCGGAAGTGGAATGAATCCAGATTCGTCGGACTTGTCCTGTTCAGCTGTGGCAATAACCGGTTCCTAAACCAAAGTCTCAGATCGAACAGCATCCTGTACTCTGGAATTCAAAAATTACGCTCTTCATCGGTTCGTGTGGACCCCGGTAGACGTGCTGTTATTATTACAGCCTATCTTCTTTCCACCCATTTTAAAGCACATAGGCCAATGAATGCTGGTTCGAAGGTAGAAGGAGGTCCCCGAAAAGATCATCGTTACCAACTGGTAATAGGACGTTACTCTATAGACCAAGCTTAAAATGGAGCGAAAGAAAGTTGAATAAAGAGACTTTGGCACTTTGTAATGGCACTTGTGGTCAAAGGGTTCTGATACAGTTCGAGACTCGGTTTGTATGTATTCTTGCGTCCACCTACAGGCGCCGTAACCCTTCTTTAGACATCTGAATTTGATTATTTATTTTGCTTCCCTTGCTCCAACTGCATCAGGTACCTACGCTAGGACCACGCTGTGACCATGCCTCAGTCTCCAATCCAGAAGCAGGTAACGTTAACTTGAATAAGTGGTATTCAAAGTGGACAAATACCGGAGCTCCTTCCCAGATTTCTACAATAAGAGGCTCATTCATCAACTCATTTTTCCTTCCCCCCACGATCGAAGCATTCACAAACGTCGCCAAACCTTTCCCTTTTTCTTCATTCTCCCCAAAAAGGCTCCCCAGCATGCCCTTTACCCTGGCCCACAGCACCAGGAACGGCATTGACGCGACTCTTCTCCACCCACCCCAGCCGATGACCATGTCGTCGTGTGCCTGACGCACGGCGTCGTCCAGCACGACCTCCTCGTGGCCGTAGGCAGCGTGGATGTGGCCAAAAACGTGCAGACTCGGGGGCTGACGTCTGCGGTAGCGACGACGCAGCTCAGCGAGCAGATACGGGCAGCCGGCCCGGTGTGGAAGTCGCGGCGATCGAGGCGCAGCTTGGGCGGGCCATGGGTGACAACAATGGTACTGTCCGAGTCGTCGACTTCCGCTTGTTTGGTGGTGGCAAGCCGACCCCGCCAGTGGTCGGCCCCCGCGGCGGGCGGGTACTGAAAAGCCGAGATGCCATACTGTGGGGTCCAAGGGCTGCCAAAAACGGTGATCTTCCGGGTGGCCGGGGTGAGTGGTGATTGTTGTTGTTGGCACACAGGCTGAACTGGGACATGCAGCGTAATGTGAGAATCCTCGAGGTAGATGACGTTTCCCCAGTTCAGGTCCGCCTTCGTCTTTGATTGCCCGTAACGCCGCTCGGGGTATTTCTGGAGGAAGGCTTCGTCGAGCAGGACGGCATGATTGCCAGCCACAAAGATCTTGAACCGGTGTGGCTGAGAGGACAGCCAGGTAATGCCAGCCTGTATCTCATCGAAGGATCCATTTTCGGTGAGATCACCGGCGTGGATGAGGATGTCTCCTGGCGGCAACACTGGCTGTTTGTTGTGCGTGTCCGAGATGCAGACCACTCTGACAAGGTTTGGATTAATTCTTGTGGTGGGTTTCGCCGAGTGCCACGTCAGGATAGCCTCGGCGACCCGTCGTTTCCGGTATCCGCGCATCTTGATGCTCGTGATGGGCTGCTGCATGACTACGGTCGACTGAGTGTCTTGAGGATTAAATCATAATCAGCCCTACGTGTTTGCCCGGATTGAATTATAATTTCGACTTGGGTCATCGGGTTTGTCTCTTGTTCCTTAGACAGGCGATTTGGGTAAGCTAGATTCTTGTTTTCAAAATGATGGGCGCCGCTGGTTAGCAGCGCCTAGTCGAATAGGGGCTCGATCGTCGTGGTGTTGGTCCCTTAACATGGTCGGTTGTCTTCTTGTTGGTCCTCGAATGGACCAATCAGATCGAGGGATCCGAGCCTCATGCCTTAGCCGTCTCGCCTCGCCGCTCTCCAACCTCGAACGCCTCAATACGTGTATATACCTATTCGACAAGACAGGATCGCGCAGATAATTTGGCCACGCTCTAGCTTTGCGTGCTTACCGTCCGCTATTACATCTCTGCGGTTGGGGCACTCACTGGGCCAACCTCGAAATCATTACTCGCCTTTGGCCCCTGCTCCAAACGGTCGTATGGCGAGAGGTCCATACTACTTGAGCGGAGCACCGTATGAATCTAGAAATCCGCTCCAATGTATGGTGCAATACCTCAGTGGCTGAACCCGAGACTTCTCTGTATTTGTCTTTATAATTTCTTGTAACGTTACTATTGCTCGTTGGTTTGAGTAATAATCAAGTCTGTTAGCCTTTAGCATTCCTCTTATACCCTCCGCCTTTGAATGGGTCAATGCTAAGGTCCAGGAAGCTAGCAAAGCCGAGAAAGTAGACTCGCCCGTAGGGAGGCGGCGACGGCAATTTGCAGACTGGCGCTCCTCAGGACGTGGCGATCAATATTCCACGGGACTGGGCCGATGCTAACGGGATCCCCATCCCGGCAGGTCATGCGATATATTGACCAGAGCGTTCTGCCTCTCGCAGTGCAATGCCCAGCGGAATGCCACCTCAGCGTCATGTATCATGAGAGGAGCCGTCAACACGCCCCCTGCGCTCCTGTACCACCACGCGCGACGTCCACGTTTTATGGTCCGACTTTGGCAACCAGTCCTGAATCCTGCTCGACGCAGCCATGCATGACGTCTAGCAGCACGTTTTGGCCCTGGGCACTGACTGGTTCAACATCAGGACCTAAATGTAAATGCCTAAAACAACAGGCTTACGCAGATAACGCGCCAGCAAGACGTCAGGTCTACCACAGGCAAGCTCACCATCCTCGCTGCCCCCTGGGCATACGCATTCGCTGCGTGGTCAGCCGCATCCTGACTAGCGGGAACCAGGCCCGTCCCTACGATCTCCCGGATGCCGTCATTAGCATCCAGGAATTCAACCCGATCCCACGGCAACCGGGCCGCGCTCATCCGGACCGTCATCTGTTGGGCCGGGTACGGTGAGGTCCCGCTATCAGCATCGCCTCCCGCGGAGACACAGGGTTGATGAACCCGAAGCTCCGTAAAATCAAGTGAAGTGAATATGTAGCGTCCACAACAAGATACCCTTCGCCAAAAAGTGCGGGTCCGCACTCTCGTCTTCCTTCCTGAAATGAAACTCACTCTCTCACTCTCGTGCGTCTGCACAACCAGCAACTCGGCCAGCGACGGCGCCTCCTTCGCACACTCGGGCACCTTCTCGTATTTTCGTAGGTGATGCGGCGGGTTCCACAACTTCTCGGCCACCTCAGGCGTGATCAGCGATGGCATGCTGCGGTCCAGCCCCAGCCTCACGGGCGAGTTGAAGGCGCGTGCCATCAGGGAGATGCAACCGGCCAGAAGTCGTAGCGTTCCGGGTTCGGATCTGCAGGGTCAGGCACATCGCCGACGGGTCATCTCGCCGCCGCCAGAAGGCCTCCAGGCAGTTGCGTTTATTTGGTCACGCTGCCGTGAACAACACCACGAACTCGTAGAAGCGATAGAGCAAGTATAGCGGCTTGTCCTGGGACTCCCCCCCGGGGCCGCCGTACTTGCGCGCGGTGATCTTGGTTAAGTTAGCGGTCGGATTCCGGAAGAGTTCGCGCGGGGTTAGTGGCGGAATGGTCGGGTAGTCGTCCGCGTGTGGGGTGCAGACACCTATTTCCTTTTCGCCTCCCTTCCTGCGACTGGTCACTGCGGCTCCGTTAATATAGTTGGAAGGCTTGCCGGAGTTTTGACCACAACCGTTTCGGTTTGGTCAACATGATGTCGGTGGACTTGAGCCTTGGCTTTTAGTCTGGCAATAAGCAGCTCCAAAAGATCACATAGCTCCACAAAAGGCGTGAGCTGCAGGGGAAGCGCACTCAAACCGGTTGGTGCGAGAGCACTTGGCCTCTATTGGCGCAGAATTAGCGAGGCTCATGCGACCCAACTCGCCTGGCATCTCCAAAAAAAAAAAGGAAAAAAAAAAGGAAGACTTTGTTACGGAGAAGTGTCGCGCAGTCGGAGATAAAGCACGACTGGGTCTGAATCTATGAAGTTCGGAATATCTTCTCTTTGTCCTCTTCCTTCAACACGCTTGGCGATTTCTCAGCCTGGAGCAGCAGACGTGGAAATGTTAAGTTGGTGTGGAACAGTACGGGCCCGTATGTGTGTACATACATGCATGTAATCCGTACCATCGAGATACAAAGGAACAGAACAAGCTGACTGCCACGAGGCTCGGGTGTGTTCGGAAATCCTGCCTCCTGGGGGCCAGGCAAGTTGGGACAGACCGGTGATTGGGTGGCGTCCAACCGGTCTGAGGCACAGGCCCAACATGTCCCTTTAATGGCAAGCGCCCTTTTCGGGAACAACTGCCGACAAGCCGCTTTGGGGAGGCTTTGTTTCTTTTTGGTGAGACGGTGGGCAGCACGCGATTCGGTGTGCTCTCCACGATCGGCCGTGGCTCTGGCGTGGCTTTGAGACGCGCACTTCCAATTTGGCAGGTCTGAAATCCGGAGTATGCAACGTGGTGTTGCTGTTGCTACTTTTGCCTGTAGTGTATTGTAATTGTGTACATACATACCAAACATTACCCTCCTGCATTATTGAAAGAGCCTTCCTTTCGGACTCGTAGCTGGGCCGAGCCCGGGGTCCGTACCCCTGACCGCCAGTCCGTGAGTTCAAAGCAGGCGACGATCATGTTGATATTTCCGGGATCTCGGCGGTCGAAGACACGTGGTTTCGTGTTGGGATCAAGTTTTCGGAAAGTTACCCAACGGAACCATTTTCGTCCGGTGGATATATAGTCGACCTTTGCAACGTAGCGATATGTGTATATGGAATTGAGACAGGGCCGTGTCTCCTTCCTCTTCTTGTGGTGATCACGCTATGGTGAATGGTTGGTAGGTGAGTTATGAGCAAGACACGCATGATGACATCTCGCATTGGTTGCCTCCGGTCTCATGTCGTCAAAATGCCCCAGCAGACCACGTGTCGTGGTAACAACAAGCCCGCATTGTCATAATCCTGAAATGAAATAACGTTTTGTGACGCCTTGTTGGAAGATGCCAATTCGAACCCCTGCGGCTCCGAAAATCAAAAGGATCCGGGGTAAGGAGCAGAGATTGAAAGAGCTGTGCGAGAATCAGTGGCTTGGCGAATGGAGTGACTACCCCCCAACACAACCACAGCAGAGTAGCAGTCGTCGGGCTTCGACTCCGCCGACTCGCGTCTCGGCTGAAAGCAATGGATAATTCAGACACCATAGAGTTCAATGGCTGCGTCTAGTTTATCTGTACAATTCAAGGTACTCCAGCTTCGTAACATTGGGAAAATGCCGTGTAGGCTCCAAAACAATGCATGCCAAGATGACGGAGAAGGAGTTCAGGTTTGATGAACTGAATGAAGTTAAAAAGACGTGGATTGCCGCATCCACTGTGGACCGTGAAAGATCTTCGTGCTCAATGACAGGGCGACACTTGATGACACGGTCAGAACTGGCTTACGCGAAAAGCCCTGGATCTCGCGGTCAGTGCACGCTGCCTTGCACGCGCTGCCACGCCCGAATTTCTCTTTTCAGTTTGGCGCATTGTATGGATTGTCTCGAGGCTGTTGGCGGTAATCTTACGGGCTGTATTTCAGGCGCCACGCGTGGATCGCGGGAGTCGAGAGGGCCCTGACCCTTGTCCCTTGTCCCGGGTCCTTGAGTCGTCTCCCGCCCCCAGCTTTCGGGCCCGGGGGACTTGTGTTGTACTCGATTTGCAGGGCGCCGTCGGGTCGTGCAAAGCCCTCGACAAAGGAAGCAGGCCTGTCTCCTTTCTCCTCCCACGAGGTCGCCCTACGTGCATGCACACCAAACCGAAGCTGCAGCTGTCAAATCTAGGCAGAACGGATTCCTGCCGCCCACTGGAAGTACCAAGATTTGCCCGGGTCACAACCGGAGTCGCGCCTCATTGCTACCGTAGCTCCTAGGTGAGGAGAACCTTTCTCCCCGCAATCCATCCGCCGAACGTCGTCGCTAACGCTCCCACCTACCCGTCGACAGAGGGCAACACGCTTTTCGCCTTTTATCCTTACACCGTCGGCTTCGAAACAAAGCCTTTTGCTGCCTGCACGAGCAAATCTTTCCCGTCTGTCGGCAAAAACTTGCGATTTCCGAAACTCGGCAGGGGCGGATCATTGCTCCGTCGATTACAGCGAGCTGGAAGATCTTCGCAATTGAATCGAGACCGTCATCTCTTTCGACCCACCGGACAACCATCCACCAGCTACACCCAAATCATCCACCTAAGACGCCATTGCGGTGTTTACCAGCGCCTCGTCCGGCTTGTCGATTGCAACAATCTTTCGTTAACTAGCTTCGGATGGTATTTTTTTGTGAGGACGCTCGACATCGACAGGTCGCCAGCATCGCCCAATTCAGCGCATCTGCCGCCACCGCCGCTGCTTGCTTTTCGTCCGACGAAGGTACCGTTCGCGGTCGACTTTGATGGTAGCCATGGGGACATGCATGAGTACTAGCGGGGAGGAGTCGGACCAGAGGAAACGGAGTAACAAGATTGACAAGGAGCTTGAGGAGGACTCGAAGAAGTTGCGGAAGGAATGCAAGATTTTACTACTCGGTATGCGGCGGCCCCCCTCCAACAAAGCGTCCCGCGCAAGCCAATATCGCCCGCTGACATTTGATGCACAGGCTCTGGTGAAAGTGGAAAGTCGACAATCGTGAAGCAGATGAAGATTATCCACCTAAAGGGGTATTCACAAGACGAATTAGCCAGCTATCGCCCGACAGTGTACAAGAACCTACTCGAATGTGCGAAGGCGCTCTGCGGCGCCATGCGCCAGTTCGAGATCGAGCCAATGCTGGAAGAGAACAAGGACCACTGCGATTTTCTCCTCGATTACTCGCTCGACACGAACCCACAGACCAGGATCGACCCAAGGGTGGGTGTTGCTGTCCAATCAGTGTGGAACGATCCAGCCAGGGAGCAGTTGATGGAGAGACAAACCGAGTTCTACCTCATGGACTCGGCCGAATAGTTAGTCGGCCCTTTTATACCTCGTTGCCATAACAGACAAATAGTCGGCAAGACTAACACGGCTTGTAGCTTTTTCCAAGAGGCGAACCGGATTGTGTCGCCGAACTACCTCCCAGTCGAGATGGACGTACTACGAGCGCGGACCAAGACGACCGGTATATACGAGACGAGGTTCAAGATGGGACAACTAAGCATTCAGTGAGTCGACCTCTTCGCCCTTCTGGTCTGCCTAGCTAACGTTGTCCTCCCCCTTTCAGCATGTTCGACGTCGGCGGGCAAAGGAGCGAACGTAAGAAGTGGATCCACTGCTTCGAGAACGTAACGTCTATTATCTTTTGCGTCGCGTTGAGCGAGTATGATCAGGTTCTACTTGAGGAAAGCAGCCAAGTACGCATTGTGTTTCATGCCACTTGATCTGTGGCTGCTGCTAACATCTGCCGCAGAACCGCATGATGGAGAGTTTACTGTTGTTCGACTCGGTCGTTAACTCACGTTGGTTCATGAGGACAAGTATCATCCTGTTCCTCAACAAAGTCGACATCTTCAAGCAGAAGCTCGGGCGGTCACCATTGGGAAACTACTTCCCAGACTACTCGGGCGGAAACGACGTCAACAAGGCGGCCAAATACCTTCTCTGGAGGTTTAACCAAGTCAACCGAGCTCACCTGAACCTCTACCCACAGTAAGTCTTCTACCATAGCAATGATGTGCTCTCGCAGCCCGCTGACCTTGGGCAACAGTCTGACACAAGCCACCGACACATCCAACATCCGCCTCGTGTTCGCGGCAGTAAAGGAGACCATACTTAACAACGCGCTCAAGGATTCGGGCATTCTCTGATTCGTACCTCGACGTTCCCGATTCATTCACTGATACCCACACGTTCGAACCCGGAAACGGTACCTTGTAGCGACTTTCTTTATCTTGTTTGGAGCGATTTCGGAAGCTGGTGTTGCATGCATGATACGGCGTTGGAAGGGGGCAGTTTCATTGTTGTCTGCCGGGCGACTTCTCGCCGAACATTTTCGAGCTCGAGAAGTCCGTTATATACTGAGGCCAGAGTGGCTACTCTTGGCGACTACTTGGGGTTTTGTTTTCAACCCGGCTGCGCTTCTTGGTGGCGCATATTTCACGACTGCTCTTGGCGCTGCAGATGTTGAAGGAGGGTGGGAGGGCTTCAGTCGTTTGTAAGGAGGTTGTTTTCACGAAGGGGTTATATATCCGCAGGATTTTTGACCACGATACTGGGCCATTCCGGCAAGTTGGTTATCACCTAGGCGTTTCTTGAGTCGTTGGTGTGTATGGATGGGAAAGGCTAGCGTTAGCAGTCCAAGAATCAACGGCTGGTAACTGGTGTGGTCGCGTCGGGCCTCCAATCACCATGTTGAGCCGAAGTTCAACCACGTCGCCTTGAGCGAGAGACTTGCTCGTCGCCTATAAAGAGTACGTCGCGGTGACATTTATGAGTTCTATGCGTGTTTCAACCTCGTCGGGCTGATTTCGTAGCTCCAGCTGTGAAGCTGTTCGCCAGAGGAGACAGCATTGTTTACAGTAGGGGTCGTTGTTTTCCGCCAGCAGCCCAGTGACACCTACCATCGAATTCTGGCCGCCTTTTTGCGACCGAGCACTCGATCCACAGAACACTCGACAAGCGTACAACAGTTAGCACTGAGCAACGGAGGGGGGCGGCTCGATAGCCACTGGCAAGCGAGCAAAACGGCGCTTGGTGTCGTTGCCGTAGCCCGTTTGCCGTAGCCCGTTTGCCGTCTAACAGGTGTACATAACGGGTGGACAAGTTGGTAGTTAATATCTGCGAGCGCAACCAATGGCGAGCTGCTTGCATGTGTCAGACAACACAGATGATGTCAGTCACTCCGCGGCGGGACAGGGCTCCCACCTCAAGCTCCACTCTCAGCGGGGTTTCACAGAGCCCAGGCCCGTCTATCAGGATCTGGAACTGACACTTCGCCCATCATCCTGTGCCGCAAAACCTAGCGGCGCTTCAGACAGCCGGGAGCCCCCAAATGGGGGTCTCGCCTCCCAGGAGATAGAGTTTCAAAATGTTGGTTACGCCGCTGCGGAAAGCGGATGCTGAGTTCGCACTGGGCGCGTAGTGCGTGTGGTACGTTGGTGAAAGCGAAGGCTGCAAGGGGTTGAAAGACACCAGGCGCCGCAGGACGACAGGATCTGTGTGTCATGGCAGTACGGTCAACAAACAGCCCTGGAACCAACTTGGAGCAAACTTGAAGCTCCTCTCAAGAGATGGTTGCGCAAATGCATGCAATACTGCGCACAATCACGACAGATGGCAGCCAAAGCCGGTAATAGGGAAAGCAAATGACCTAAGAACGGAAGATGCTCGTCGACGGGAGCTCGCTTCAACGCCCTGTGGCTTCCCGTGGAGCTCCTGCAAAGTAACCCAGCAAGGAGGGAGGAGATGGAGTGTTGATAGCCTGGCACCCCTACACTTGGTATGGCAACGTACCTGTAAGGTAGGCAGGCACGGCAGGATCCAGACCTGTCCTGCCTTGTTCGTTACTAAAAGTTTGGGGCTGGGGTCTGGCGTCAGGTTATACATGTTAGGAAAGCTCGCACATACCAAGACTGCCCCCTTCCGCTTCCAAAGGCCCTCCAGTAGTTTTCTACTCTCATCAGGCGCTTCCATTTTTTTCGGCAGTGTTTTCGTTCGAGTGACTCGAGTTCTTCCGACTCCGTTGGTTGGGAGATCGCAGCAACACCATCCAATCTTCTCATCACAGAGAGCTGGAGCTTCCTACCCTGACCTACCTGCCTCTAGCTAGTCCGCTGCAAAGCCACACACAGTGTCTTCTTCCGCCGCTAAGAACAACAGGCCTGAATACCTATCTAGCCCCCCCTCCCTGGCACTTACGGTGTCTTAAGATCCTGACCGAGAAAGCTCCGCATCGATAGCTTAGGTACCTACCCCGCCTCCCCGAGAGCTCATACTCAGATCACAAGCACCTGCTGCTTTCCGTCGTTGCTTTCCCTCTTCTCCCTCCAACATTCTCAAAACGTAGGGAGCCTGTGAATCCCAACAATCAACCAGCTGGAACGAATCCATTGACCCCGGCAGCATGTCATCCCAGAAACTCGTATCTAGAGAGCGGCGGCCCTCGGTTGGAGCTCCGATCGTCGACATTCAGGGCTCAGTGGGCCCTGCGGGTATCTCGCGCCCCAAACATAAGCGCACCTTTACCGGCTTTGGTGCTGGAGAGATCAAGCATGTTGAAGGTAAGGGACAATTCTCGCCGTTGATTCCTTTACATGCGATAATTTTTGCCTTTCCAGGCTTTCTTTTGAATGGTTTAGGGGGAAACAGAGCCTTGCAGCTCTTAGCGTCCCCCACCTTCTGAAATTACCCCTCATAGCGCTGATTGCGGGACGGCAAGTTGCTGCACAAGCTCGCTCTGGGGAACATAGCAACTTTGACAACTACAGCGGCTAACATTCTCTCACCCAGCCTCCATTCCGGAGCCCTTGCGAAACACCTGGCGCAAACACCAGACCAGCGGATTCAAGGACAAGGATGGGTTCGAGCGCGAGGTGGTGCGGCACGTCGAAACGACGCTAGCGCGCAGTTTGTACAACTGCGATGAAGCCGCGGCGTACTCAGCCACGGCCCTTGCCTTCCGCGACCGCTTGATCCTCGAGTGGAATCGCACCCAGCAGCGTCAGACCTTTGTCGACAGCAAGCGAGTCTACTACCTGAGTCTGGAGTTCTTGATGGGCCGGGCCCTGGACAATGCGATGCTCAACGTGGGACAGAAAGAGTTAGCTAAGGGTGCGTTCGGACAAGGCGGGATTCAGTGACAGGTTTAGGGCGTCTTGCTGATATGACGATTTAGTTGGTCTCTCCGAGCTTGGCTTCCGGATCGAGGATGTTATCCAACAGGAGCACGACGCTGCCCTGGGCAATGGCGGTCTGGGCCGCCTGGCCGCCTGCTTCCTCGACAGTCTTGCCAGTTTGAATTACCCTGCTTGGGGTTACGGCCTGCGGTACCGTTACGGCATCTTCAAACAGGAGATCATCGATGGTTACCAGGTCGAGGTGCCGGACTACTGGCTTGACTTCAACCCCTGGGAGTTCCCCAGACACGATGTAACGGTCGATGTGAGTACTTCGCTCTGTCTCAATCGAATAAGCCTTAGCTGGGTTTCGGCTAATACACACAGATTCAATTCTACGGCAGTGTCGAGAAGAAGACCAATGATGCTGGCAGGACCGTCTGCCACTGGGAAGGTGGAGAGACGGTCAAAGCCGTCGCCTACGACATGCCCATACCCGGCCACGCCACGCCGACCACCAACAACCTTCGACTGTGGTCGAGCAAGGCAGCCAGTGGCGAGTTTGACTTCCAAAAATTCAACAGCGGGGACTATGAGAGCTCTGTAGCAGATCAGCAGCGCGCCGAGACCATCAGCGCTGTGCTCTATCCGAACGACAATCTCGACCGCGGCAAGGAGCTGCGTCTGAAGCAGCAATACTTCTGGGTTGCTGCCTCACTGTACGACATTGTCCGCCGGTTTAAGAAGACGAAGCGCCCGTGGAACGAGTTCCCCGAGCAGGTGGCCATTCAGCTCAATGACACTCATCCAACGCTGGCCATTGTCGAGCTCCAGCGCATCCTGGTCGATCTCGAGGGACTCGAGTGGGACGAGGCTTGGAACATCGTTGTTAACACCTTCGGCTACACCAACCATACCGTGCTCCCCGAGGCCCTCGAGAAGTGGTCAGTCCCCCTTGTGCAGCATCTTCTTCCGCGCCATCTGCAGATCATCTACGATATAAACCTCTTTTTCTTGCAGAAGGTTGAGCGCAAGTTCCCCGGTGACGTTCAGCTTCTGCGCGACGTTTCCATCATTGAGGAGTCCCAGCCCAAAATGGTCCGTATGGCGTACCTCGCTATTGTCGGATCGCACAAGGTAAATGGTGTGGCCGAACTGCACTCGGAGCTTATCCAGGCCACCATTTTTAAGGACTTTGTGCGAATCTTCGGCCCTGACAAGTTCACCAATGTGACGAACGGCATCACGCCGCGCCGCTGGCTCCACCAGGCCAACCCACGGCTCTCGGAACTGATCGCCAGCAAGACGGGCGGCTATGGCTTCTTGAAGGACCTCACCCAGCTCAACCAGCTCGAGCTGCACGTTAACGACAAACAGTTCCGCAAGGAATGGGCCGAGATCAAATATGCCAACAAAGTTCGCCTCGCTAAGCATATTACGGCGACGACGGGCATCACAGTCAACCCGACGGCACTTTTTGACGTTCAAGTCAAGCGCATACACGAGTACAAGCGCCAGCAAATGAACATCTTTGGCGCCATCCATCGCTACTTAACACTTAAGGCCATGTCCCCCGAGGAACGCCAGAAGCAGCTGCCACGAGTGTCCATTTTTGGCGGAAAGGCCGCACCGGGCTACTGGATGGCTAAACAGATTATCCATCTAATCAACAGCGTCGGTGCAGTAATTAACAACGACAAGGACATTGGGGACCTGCTCAAGGTGGTGTTCGTGGAGGATTACAACGTGAGCAAGGCCGAGATGATCATTCCGGCGTCTGACATTAGCGAGCACATCTCAACTGCCGGCACGGAGTGAGTGACCCTTGACCTTTCTGGCCCTAGTTTCCTTTCCTTTGTATTTCCCGGAAACTGACAGGTGGCAGGGCTTCCGGAACCAGCAACATGAAGTTTGTGCTCAATGGCGGCCTGATCATTGGAACTTGCGACGGTGCCAACGTACGTTATTCTTTTCTGACTGGTTATTGCGTGGAGAGCATATAATTGACGACGTTCACAGATTGAAATCACGCGTGAGATTGACGAACCCAATATCTTCCTCTTTGGCCACCTCTCGGAAGAGGTGGAACCGCTGCGCCACGCTCATCGCTACGGCGCGGCAAGCCCGCTCGACCCCGACCTGGCGCGCGTGTTTGAGGAGATTGAGAAGGGCACGTTTGGCAACCCGCAGGATTTTGCAGGCATGATCTCGGCCGTGCGCGACCATGGTGACTACTACTTGGTCTCAGACGACTTCTCGAGCTACATTGCCACGCATGACGCCGTAGACGAGGCATACCGTGACCAGGAGGGTTGGATCACAAAGTGCATCACGAGCGTCTCGCGCATGGGTTTCTTCAGCTCGGACCGGTGCATTAACGAGTACGCCGAGGGGATCTGGAACGTGGAGCCCCTCAAGGTGGGTGAGCATGCTGAGCGAGCGTAGAGAGTTCAGGAGCAAGGAAAGGACAGCGCCCTGCGTAAGAGGGTGGGTGCTGCGGCCGGGGGGGCGCGGGCGGCCGTTAAAGAGACAGGGGGAGCGGCTGCAGGGAGTGGTGAGAGGAGGAGTCGCCAGATGACGGCTAAGACAAGCGTGGCTGCTGACGGAGTTGGTGACGACGAACAACCGCTAGAAAGGCCGGAGAAATATCGCGTGGCGCCTAGTGTGTCTGATTTTGGCGAAGGGTCCTCGGATGAATTGTCATGGTCAGCTGCTGAGGAGGTCGCGGGATGGGTTGCCGAATTAGGGGACGGAACCACAAGGTGAAGGTAGAGAAGAGGAGGAGGAGGAGGAGAGGAGGAGGAGGAAGGCGCTCAACATCTGCTCGATGGCTCATCGGATGAGGAGGGCAGGATAATTCTGGCCTGTAGCGGAAACAGCGAATAGGAGCTACGTGACGCGCAGGATGACCGGAGGGAATTGGTGTTGCATTTGCAGGTTTTGTCGATATTGATTGTTTTACTGATTTGCAGCCTGATCGGTCTGTATCTGTCCGCTTGGTGGTTCTCGCAATCCATGAGCAAGATGACAGCGCAACGTGCCCAGATGGCTCAGATTGGAATTGAAATCGACTATGTTAGCCCAGGGTCGCGGTAGGACCAAGATTCGTCTACGCCGACCTCGACGCCAGAGCATGGATTTGGCTTCGGACGTGAATGATGGGGGCATGGGAGTAGCGTTTTCTGACTGAATTTCTGTGCTGGTTCTTTTACGTTTAGTTGGTCGAGCCTTTAGCGGTTGGAAATATCCAGATTGACTTTACAGTTCTTGTGTTTAGCTAGTTCCCAAATCTCTGGAGCAGAGCGGATAGGTCTAAGGTATCTTAATTGGCATATGGGCGTTTCCGTTTATGATGCGAAATCTATTCTCACGCCCTTATGAATCGCTTCCTTTGGTTCGACGTTTTGAAACCACCAACTACCTGGTATGCGTAGTCTAATAGTCTAGTTCGCTTGGCTTGTTGGCACACTCAGTTCACAAGCATCAAGGTGCCGCAGTATCTAGATTCAGCAGAGTTGACATCTCGCTCAGGTGTCGCAAGAAGGTTTGTCTGGTGGACTGTTTAATTGATGGATACTCAAGCAAATCCAAATCAAATTTCCTGTTTTTATTCTCTGCTTCTGTTTTGGCATCGTCAGCGTCAAAGTAGCGGTCGCACCGTTGTAGAGTTCTAGATTCCTCTGATAGTCTCGCGCAATTCTACGATTAGTACGAAATACACCAGGTGCCTACACTAGGTAGCTATCCCGGGGGATCGGATCGGTTAATGGACTAGTCAAAGGTTGTCGAACCCACAGCGGTCGTCGGTGGAATCCAAGTTTGTGAGAGTGTTTGCGAGGACGGGGGGAGACGCTTGTGGAACAGGGGCCCCTGCCGGACCATCGGAAAAAACAGACCACTGACGTCATGACACATGAAAGCTTCACTTCTCCTGCAAAACCGAACCCCACATTCCGGGCAACATTCGAGTTCCAGGATTGGGTCCACTTCAACCGCCAGTGTCATGCAGGCAAGTGTTGGGCTCGAATCTGTGGGGGACTGCCGTGTGTCGTCATAGGGCTTGTCTACCGGATCAGGGGTTCTTGGCTAAAGATTTGTTCCCGTGGTGTGCTCACAGCCCCGAAGTTTGGTACGTACACTAGTCCTGAGCTCACTGTTTGGCCATGTGCGTTTGTGTTTGGCGGTTGCTGACGTTGTTGATATGTTGGTGTGCATTGCTCGGGTTCGAGTCCAGGAATGCACTCCAATGGTTGGAGATTGCCCAATGGCGTGTGGCAACAGCAGGCTACCAGGTATCGAAACAAAGAAGCTTATTATATTTTTATCGATTTGATTCCTCTTTGGGAACAACGAACTCGCCTCTCGAATGTTCGCCGCCCCTGCTGATCCCAGGGTCTGGCGTGGCATTGTCGCTAGCTTTGCATCAACTCTACGACCCTGAACCACAGTAAAGAAGCTGATGAGGAGACGATTAGGTACGAGGATAACGGCGCTAGCGGCTAAAGCAGTGTACTGGCACCGTAGAGAAGGTGGGGGTTGAAAATACATGTGCCATTGTATTGTATGTACGGAATGCACGGAAGACTACTCTACCGCTACTCTATCTATATCAATAGTAACTCGGTATGTAAATGTGATGGGTTGGCAAAGCAATCTTCTGTAGCCACGAGGATTAAAGTCGTTGATCGGTTCGCCTTCGTAGTTTTAGTCTATTTTGTTTTCGATTCTTTATCTTTCACTCTTCAAGGCACTGTTATACCGGACCATCTTCTCCGCCCCTGCTCAGGAGTAAAGGAATGATGCTCTCCTATATCGCTACAGATCCTATGATGAGCCGGCAAACACAAACCGCACGAGCTGCTGGAGGGTTCCGCTGTCTGACAGGGCCGGGCAAATACAGATGGCATCAGGTCGTGCGGGTCGAGTCTTGCAGTGAAAAGTGGGTTGAGTGCAAAGATTCCTCAGTTGGCGATTGGTCTGCGACAGGGGGGTCTTAGAGCCCCGCCATCCGACCGACGTCATCGCGTTGCTTCCGCCGAACGAGACCCTCTCGTGCCTCTCCCGTGTCGAAGTTTCGGCGAGGACCCCAGCGCTTGCGACAGGTCCAGGCTCCCAACAGGGGCATCCGCCGCGGCAAAACATAAATCAATGGAAAAGCCCATCTCTTGCGGTCTTACTCGACTGCACTTGGGCACATCGGAAGGAGCGACCGATGGCAAGGCACAGTAAGAGGTCCTGCGTCATACCGCCAGAGCTCGCAATCGCTGGGGCAAGTCCAATTGGATTATATTGAGCCTACCTTGTAAACTACTGTGCCGACCTTGGTGGGCTATCTCCTCGTTGTGCGAGACCCCAGTAGACTGAGCCAGAAAGGGGATGCATCGAGGCAGCAATGGAAGCCAAGAATTCTGGTGCTGCGGAGCGCGCAGTGTGTAGTGTACCGCTAGTGTAGAGATATGGGTGGGGATTGGATGCTCGGGGCAGACGGGAAAGCGGGAGTGCCAGGGAATGTGGAAAAGATGCCATTCCCTAAAATTCGTCCCCGCGTCGCATCTGGGAACCCCATCGCGCCAGCCGCACCATGCCACCTTCGAGGCGGGTTTCTGGCAATTCCTGATCTGTCTTTGCCCACTCTGGCCCAAACCCATAATAACCTCCCAGGTCTGCTGCCAACGTGTTTGCTGTCTCTCTCCCTCCCTCTCTTCCTTCCCATTTCTGATCAACTGCAGCTGTTGCCGACACGCCCATTCTCCGATCCGACAGCAAACTGTGCGGGTGCATATTCAGAGGGCCGCCATTCCACCTTGCACTCGCTGCACCAGCACCGAATCCCGAACTAGCAGCCTCTCCCGCCAATCGACTCGACCGTACTGTGGTTCACGAGTCGGCCAGGTTCCAGCCCAGCCACAACCCCCCAGGGTTACGAAAGCAGAAGCTGCAGATACCAAAAGCGGGCATCTGCTTACTGGCTAACTTGAGCGAACCCCCCACTTTCGCTGACGTAGCCGCCATCGCCGTGCTTCTCTTCTGCGTCGCAGCTGAGAAACGATCTTTTTGAGACAAGCACTTCTGACCGGAGCAGCCTTCGAGCAGCACAAAGTAAGCCGACTATCCCACAAAAAAAAGAAAAAGATAATCTGTGACTTCCCGCACGCGACCCTTTTTATTTTCTATCTTATTTTTGGCCATCAGTCATCAGTGCAGGCCTGTTTTGAGCAAGCGAGCTAATCTCTACCGTTTCGCCCCTTCCAGGACCCGGCTCTGGTCCGATTTCTGAAGCACGCCCGGCCCCGCTGTTACTCCGATCAACCTCCATCTCTCCCCACCACCGTTAGGTCTGAGAGATAATCGAGCACGCCGAGAAATTTCCAGTCGCTATCCGACACCCTGTGCTTTCTGTTGTGCAACTCTGGTCCCTTGACAGCACCCACGATCGTCGATTGCCAACGAAAAGGCTCGACACATTCGCCTGCATCTCACCCGTTGGACTCAGCAGCTGCCCCGCGCACTCGAACAATTACCCCGCATCTCCGCATCGTCATCGGCGATCCCAAAACAACACCCAACATCGCCCGCCATGGCCGAATTTGTGCGCGCCCAGATTTTTGGGACGACCTTTGAGATCACCTCAAGGTACGATGCGAAGAGTGAATTGGCGGTAACATGTTTGGCTGATCTGGAATTTTCAGGTATTCCGACCTCCAGCCGGTCGGCATGGGAGCGTTCGGCCTGGTCTGGTACGACTTGCCATCTTTCTACCCAAATTCGCACGTAAACGCTGACGGCTGTTTTAGCTCTGCAAAGGACCAGCTCACCAACCAGAATGTCGCCGTTAAGAAGATCATGAAACCTTTCAGCACCCCGGTGCTCGCCAAGAGGACCTACCGAGAGCTGAAGCTGCTCAAGCACCTGAAGCACGAGAACGTTGGTCTCGCCCGAGAAGCCATGCCGCCGTCGCGAACAACGATTGACATCGCTTTGTCCAGGTTATCTCGCTCAGCGACATCTTCATCTCACCCCTCGAGGACATGTAGGTTGATGGCCAGATGAAAACGAGGACCGCTCGCTGACGTCTCCCAGTTACTTCGTCACAGAACTCCTGGGCACCGATCTCCACAGGCTACTCACCTCGAGGCCTCTAGAGAAGCAGTTCATTCAGTACTTCCTTTACCAGATCATGGTCCGTCCATACTCACTTAAACGAGCGGCGCGATCCCTAGCTAATCGCCCCGTCAGCGCGGTCTGAAATACGTGCACTCGGCCGGCGTCGTCCACAGAGACTTGAAGCCCAGTAACATTCTGGTCAACGAGAACTGCGATCTCAAGATCTGCGATTTCGGCCTGGCGCGCATCCAGGACCCCCAAATGACTGGTTATGTGTCAACGAGATATTATCGGGCCCCCGAGATCATGCTCACGTGGCAAAAGTACGACGTCGAGGTCGACATCTGGAGCACCGGCTGTATCTTTGCCGAGATGCTCGAGGGCAAGCCGCTCTTCCCCGGCAAGGACCACGTCAACCAGTTCTCCATCATTACCGAGCTTCTCGGCACGCCGCCCGACGATGTCATCAACACCATCGCAAGCGAAAATGTGCGTTACGCAGATGCCTAATTGACAAAGCTCCTCAAAGAAGAGATGGCTGACGGTGGTGCTAGACCCTGAGATTCGTCAAGTCTCTCCCCCGACGCGAGAGGCAGCCCTTGAAGAACAAGTTCAAGAATGCCGACCCCTCGGGTATGTTGAATAGACTTGTCTCTTTTCCACTGACCTCTCATTAACCTGTGTCCAGCCATCGATCTCCTCGAGCGCATGCTGGTCTTTGACCCTAAGAAGCGGATAACAGCCACCGAGGCGTTGGCCCACGAGTACCTAGCTCCGTACCACGATCCCAGCGACGAGCCTGTTGCCGAAGAGAAGTTCGATTGGAGTTTCAACGACGCTGACCTGCCCGTGGACACGTGGAAAATCATGATGTAAGCCACTGGAACTCGCTATTACCCTCTAGGAACTGTTTAGCTGATGACATCTTTAAGGTACTCGGAAATCCTCGACTACCACAATGTTGAGGCCGGTGTCGGGCAAATGGAGGACCAGCAATACCATGGGCAATGAAAATTGTTCGACGGCCAGAATCCGAATAAAAATTCGATAAAAAAGAGTATAGGGACCAAGGATATATGATCGTTCGCCTGGTAGTGGTGGTGATGATGATGGCTGGGTGCTTATGACGGCGTTTCGGAAGAAAGATTTTTCGTCGTGACTTGTGGCCGAGACAGAGCAAGAGGGGAGACCGTTTCCGCCTGGCCGCCTGCTGACCCTGGGGTCCACGCCGAAGATTGGGTGGGAGTTTTTGGAATCATTGCAGTATCAACCCTAAGCGCGAGATATTGGGCGGGAGTTTTATATAAGAGTGCTGGCTGGCGAAGAATTGGATGGATCGTTTGAGCTTGGGGTTGGATTCTAATGGCGTGCATAATTATGAATTTCTTGGGCTACTACTAACTTGGGGTAGAAAATATTGGGTTCTGCTCGCTTCACAACTTGCAGGGGAAGTTACCTTGATTACGATGTCTCACATGATCGTTTAGTGTCGAGATAAACACCAAAGTGTATCAAAAACCACTGAGCCTGTCAATGTTTGTCTCGTTCAATCTGGCTTATCGCACGACCAACTTCGTTCCCTTGCTTCCTGTATATTCGCTGTGAGATGGGACTGAGAAGAATGCGTTGCTTATTATTTCTCCTTTATTTTCTGGCCCGCAATAACGGGGCAGGCCGGCATCCCGCTTCCTGCTTTCCTGCTAGATCGTCTCGCATACCAAGCTAAGACTGAGTGGACGAATTCCTGATTTTGTTGACTGGTGATCGGAACGACGCCGTGATTAACCCTCGCCCTCTACCCTACCCCCTTCTTCCTTTCCGTGAGCGTTGGCATTTACTATGCAAAATGTGCCTCTTCCTCATAAATGGTTGCTGTGATCCAATCATGCTCCCATCAGACCTCATGCTTCCCCAGGCAGCCAATGCGTCGTGCTCGACGATGAGAGTGCCTGCCGCGCTCGTCCGACATTATGTGCCATTTCCCCAACTCGCAACGCCGCATAGGCGGGTAGGGACTGTACTACGACCGGCATGCAACCGGTGGGACATCGTATTTCTGTATTTCATTCCGCACGGTACCCCTTTCATTATTGACGCAGGCAATGTCACCCTTTGCTTGACGCCTCCTGCGTCTCAGCCGCCTCCGCGACAGCAGGGTTTGGAGAAGGAGACAGGGTGGAAGATGGTTCCGGCTCGGGCCCAGCCACAGCCTCAGGTTCGGACCTGGGATCTGGTTCTGCCTTCCCTTCCTTTTCTTTTCCCACTTCTTGACGTGTTTCTTCTGCCTCCACGCTAATCCTCGCCTCTTTTGTTCTCAGTTTCAACTCCCTCGATTCCTCTTCCCGAACTGCTGCTGACGGTTGAGCAGGAACAGGAGGAACGGCAACTTCCGCCGCCGCAGCGGGGACATTAGCACCCCCGTCGTGCGCCTGGTTTGTAGGCTGATCGGCGGCAGATGGCGGCCGACCGCCTCTTCTCGGCGACGCGACCGGTGACGAGAAGGCACTGGTTGATTCGGCACCAGCAGCAGCAACAGCGTCCTCGAGCATAGACTCGCCGCTGATGGAGCCGGCGCTGTACCTCTTGTTCCTGCTGTAGTAGTTATTGTTGTTCAGCAGCCCCTGCTCGGCGGCGGCGCGCTCCGATGCGTCCGTCGTGCGCCTGCTGGCCCACGACATGATGGACGCCCTGTCACTCTGCTGTGAGGGGAGCGCGTCGTAGCCACTCGGCGCGGTGGTGGGCGATGCCTGCTGAGACGACGACGTTCGGGTTTTGCTAATTTTGACCCATCCAGAGCCCCACCCGCCTCCCCCGCTGCTGCTGGAAGTGTTGCTATTGGTGGTAGAAGTAGGAGTAGAAGCATCACCGCTGCTCGTCGTCGTGGTTGGCGACTTCCCTCCCCACGCGGCTCTCCTCTTCTCGCCCGCCCACGCTGCCCAGCTGTTTACAAACGCGCCCGCCTTGCTACCTACGGTCTGCATGGTCTGCTGCGCCTTAGCAAAGTCAACGGCTGACACAGGCCCCGCCGCACCATTCTTCTCCCCGCCTTGCTGGTGTTCCTGGCGCTGGCCATTACTCCCAGCGGTTGGCGCTGCCCCGTCCCGGGCTTGCGAAAGCCTCGCCTCCTCATTCTTTTTCCTCTGAGCCTCCCTTAGCGCCTCCATGTCGGCGTACAGCTTCCCAAATAGGGTGCTCGCCTTTTCCTTGCCGGCGGCCAGATTGCGGCCGATGGCCTCGCGACCCTGGGCGAAACGTTCGTCCCAGTGCAGATCCTGTACCTGCTGCGTGATGCGGCGCTGGATGTCGTCGATGGTCAGGCCACCGGCGCACGGGTGCTTGGGCTCGACAATGTCGAACAAATGCGAGTCGGTGTGAGCGTTCCAGATGCGGAAGTTTTGTGTGCGCGACCAAGCCTCGACAAAGTCGTTGCCAAAGTCTTGCGACGGGTCGCCCTCAATCTCGGGCAGGAGCATGCGCGGGTTGTGGGCATGCCGCGCGAGGTGGGCGCGGTACTTGACCGATGAGATGAGCGAGAGGAGGTACTCTTCAAATTGCACGCGGATGAACTCCTCGCTGCCGACGTAGCCCATGGTCTTGGGGCGGCTGGGGTTGGCGTCGTCCCAAGTGTCGTTGACATTTTGCGTGATGAAGTCGATCCAGCGGCGATCGGGGGTGGAGAGCTGCAGGGCAGCTTTGAGGGAAGGGGACGTCACGTTGACGGTGCCCTCGTCGAGATTGATGAGAATGTCGCTGTAGCGGTCTTTTTGCTGGAGGAGGAGCGAATTGGTGCTGCCGACGATGTAAGATTTGGTGCCGAAGTCGGCGAGGATATCGAGTTGTTGGAGCGGCGTGTACGGCCCAAATAGACTACCCTATTAATCGTTGTAAGTAATCAGAATGAGACGAAATACTCAAAGCCGAGCGTGATTCGCGCGTTAACGCCTGCCTACCTTGCCGAATATCTGCAGCGGCAGCCCCATGTATGACAGCAACGAATTCCTGTCGCTTGTCCTCAGACTCGTCGGCATTGTGAGGCTTCTCTCGTAATTGTCCAGCTCGGGCCCGGCTGAGTCTTGCAGGTTATGGAGCAACCGGGGTATCAGGGAGATTAGGGAGAACTGCGTTAGACACAGCCGTTCGCAGCGGGTTCCGAAGAAGAGCATCTACGGGCAAAATTTCTCACAATCAGCAACGGCGGGGTTCCCTTTTCGTCAAGTTCAGCTGGGGGAAAATAGTCTGCCTCTTACCTTTGGCTGCAACAGACAGCACTTCAGCAGCACGAGGGTCTGCCACCGGAACTCGCGCACGAGCTCGCGCAGGCTCAGGCCCAAGTACTGGTCGCGCTCCTCCTCCTCGTGTGCCAGGCCGCGTCTCTTCTCGTCAGCCAGGCTCTCCTGGAAGCGACGCAGAATCTCGACGTCGGTGAACTCGCGCTGGGCGAACCAGGCCTGGGTGACGACGCTCAGGCGCTCGCGCAGCATGCCAAAAGCCTGGGGGCTGTCGGCGATGACCACGACTGCCTTCTGGACGGTCGAGCGGGTCACATCGGCGGGGCGGTTGAGTAGCTGGGCGGCGTCCATCTGACGGGTGCACGAGATGCCGAAGAGGGAGGTTGCAGGAGCCGCGTCGGTGGCAGGGCGCAGGAGGGTGAAGTAGGAGAAGTCTTCGGCCAACCTGGACGATACCCGAGTCGAGAAATCGTTAGGAACGAGACTGAATTATTGAAGACTTAGATTCCATGGGCAGGCAAGTAAGGACTTACGCATGGGCACCGTCACTCAAGGCCATGAACGGCAGCAGGGTCCAGTCGTACTCGGCAGCGGGATCGCGGCCTTCGTCGACGCCGAACCATCTCTCCACCTCGGGACCGCGCGCATGGTGGAAATCGACGACGGCGACGAGCGGGATGAAGGCGTCCCTGGGCGCCGTGCCCGTCTCTGTCGTCGGCGTCGGAGGGACGGACATGGTTGAGCGTTCGAGCAAGAAATGGCGGAGGGACCGTTTCGTGTCTTCTTTTCTGCTTTTGGCGGGCCTAGGTCCTCCTATTTTCGTGGGATTTGAGGCTAATTGACCAGAATCGTTGCCATGAACCTGCGCCCTAAGCAATTGGCCGAATTGCTGTCCTTTCTCTTGTACACGCCTGACGACGACGATGTTGGATCCCGCGTTGAATTGCACTTAGGGGACCTTGCGGGCAGCCGAGTCGGAGGGGTTCCAGAAATTACAGCGGGTACGGCAGGGGTCTCGCCGGGCTGTGGGGCACTTGACGGTGACTTTGGTTTCTATTGAAAGATTGTTGGCCGCTTTTATTTGACCTTCAGTCGAGCACCACAAAACAACAGAGAAGTGCGGCAAGTTGGTCAGCAAAAAAAAAAAAAAGAATATGTCGCAAAACTCGACAGAGCACACCACCGTAACCAAAGTCAATTGATTTGCCAAGGCTCGTGTCTCGTGGCAAAGCGGTCAACAGCAAATAGCGTAATGTAGACGACCAAGGTAAGGGCCGCAGAAGCCATTTAGACGCACCGACGTGGAGGGGGAGTGACGTGCAGAATCAGGACTGGTCTACGTAGCGGCTGTGTTTCACTGCTGAGCGCCATAACACCCATTGATTGGCGGGCGATGCGACCCCTAGAACGCCTATTGATACGGTAATCTTACACTGCCTTACGTTACACCCACCGCCGAACAGTCCTCCATCCACAGAACCGTGCTTTTATGACACCATACGCGGCAACTTTGCCGCCGCACGCAGTTCTGCCGCCAATGGACGAGGCGTGCTTGTTTTGCTTAAACAGGCAAGGGACGACGACATACCGGATGTAAAGGTCGATTTAAAATTATTCTCGCTCGCCGCATATTTCGTTGTTTCAGTCCATAAGAGACGGCGTCTTATCCCGCAAGACGCTCATGTGTCTATCTATCTGGCCTTGCCCCGCCAGTGGTCATGTCCCCTCTCTCCCGGAGACAAGAATGAGATAATGATACACTTAATCACACACCCCGCAGTCCATATCCATATCCGTACTCTCGCCTGCCGGCCCGACCACCCCGTCCGGCCCCTCACCTTCTATCACCTTGCCGCCTTCGTACGTAATCCGCCGCCAGCCGCACGGATCCGTATTGTCCTTGATCAGCTCCATGGTGGGAAAGTAGTGGTCGTTCTTCTTCATAGTAACCACCCACGGGACGCTATCAAACGTCATGGCTCGGAGCCGGAAGTCTGCAATCAAGGGCTAATCAGTAACCGTCCGACAAGTGCGTATGGGGAGAAAATGGGAGAGGAAAAAAAGCCTACATGTATTGTCTGGTATCTTGACCACCTCGGCTAGGAAAGACGGAAGATCAGGCGTCTCCCTGCCGTTGACGTGGGTGATGAAGTTGGTGGGCGCGAGGCCGTACTGGTAAGCCGGAGAGCCCCTAGTCCTGGCCGACACGTAAACCCCACTGTGCAGCTTGCTGATCTGCTGGCGCACCGCGTGGTGTGGCGCGTGGATAATGGCGCCGCAAAACGAGACGGCCCGCGTCGTCTCAACGTCGTCGGCGGCCACCGTTGACAGCCTGAGCCGCAGCTCCTGCCGCTCGCGCACTACGACCGCGTCGAGCTCCTCGTGCTCGTACATGACGTCGAGGTCGGACGTCTTGGTAATGATGCTGCCGTTGAGGCTCAGCAGGATGTCGCCCTCGCGCAGGCACGACTCCTCCTGTTCGTTGGGCTCGAACGTGCGCTTGGTCACCATAAAGAGCTGGTGGTTCGCCGTGTTGGCGAGCGCCACCTGCTGAATCCAGTCCTCGCCCACCCCCATCAGCCGCGCTTGCGACATCTGGATCGTGCGGAACTCGACCGAGAGCATCCGGATTTTAGGGATGAGTCCTTGCCGGACCTGCTTGACGACGGGCAGCAGAGCCGGCGTGGCGAACCCGAGATGATACTCCTCGTCGCGGTGGGTCGACGCGTTGCGCTCGCCGAGGTATGTCAGCCAGAGGGCCTGGACCGTCCCGTCTTGGGCGACGAGCACGCCGCTGCCGCACTGGTTGCTCAGGCTCGACTCGACTGTGATGGCGTCAACGTTCATGGCCCGGTACCTGGGCGCGCCCGGGTTAGCCGGGATCGTGACGGCAAAGATCTCGGTGACGGTGGTCGCCGCGTGGACAATGCGACCAATTCGGTTGTAGCCGATAAAGTAGGTCGAAGCACCCTGAGTGAGGGGTTCGGCGCTGAGCTTTGCGCTGGCGACAGGCGCCTTGACTAGTGTCGGGTCGTACTGGATGATGGCATAGTTCTGGAGCGGATGGAGGAACACCACCTTTCCCTCGACGACCACGGAATCAGCAATGGTCACGGTGATGTCGCAGAGGTCGTATGGGACGATGGCCCTCGACACCAGAACGAGCCCCAGGTCCGCGTCGATCACCACTCCCATCCCCCACTTTCTGTTCTTAGGGAACCCGTCCAGCTTGACCGGCATCGCGCAGTTTACTTGAACAAAACTCCGCACTAAATCGGCAATAGCGGGGTGCGGGGTGTTCTCGAGCTTGATGAAATCGCCTATCCGAGGAGGTGGCCGGGTGGCCGGAAGGGGGTCTGACAGGTTGGTAAAGTCCCACAACCCAGTTTCGTCGTTCCTGACAGCAAGCTTCATTTTCTTATACCAATGCCTGTCGACATAGACGATGGTCGTGTGAAGATTATGCATATCGCGCAGGTGCTTGTACGTAACCACGACGCGAGACTTATCCGGGATGCCTTTTAGTACCTCGATGAACGTGTCGAGGTCGGGCGTCTTCTTGTTGTCCACCGAACAGATAATGTGGCCGCTCTCGGCGCTGTCGAAGCGCCATGACCCACCAAGCTCGCACGAATAGACACCCTTGCAAGCGACGCCGTATAGACGGGCTTGCTGGTACGAGAGATCGTGGAAACTACCACCGGCGACCGAGACGAACCGATCCGGAGTGATCTTGTGCAGATCGCCGACCTCGATCTCCACCTCCACCTCCTGACCTCCGCGGAGCAAGAGCAGCTTGACGGGCTTGCCCACGCTGGAGTCCAGAATGTCGTCCAGACGGATAAACTGGGTGAGCAGCTCACAGTTAACCTTGATCAGGACATCGCCCTCCTCAATCTTTCGGTGCGAGGGACCTTCGGGAAGGACGATTTCCGCAACCAATAAATTTGTCTCCTTCGGGAAAGCCTTCCGCATTTGGGCTTCCCACTTGGGAGTCAACCCTAACCTCCGGCACTCGTCGAACGGCTTGAGAAGAAATTGGCATTGGATATCGCCTCTGGTGATTGGTTTCCCTTCCTGCAAACATTTTAAGGCCCGAAGTGGCCGGTCGAGCGGGAGGAAGTAGTCGGTGGCGGCACCGTCTGCTCTGCCGCCTGCCTGTAGCGCAACGGCGCACCCGTCGATGTTGACGACCGGAGAGCCGGAGCTTCCTCCGCTGGCTGCTGCGCTGGCCTGGTAGTAACACGTGTTGAAGTCGCTATACCCTTCGCCGTATTCGGGCGCGTTGCGGTCCAACCTGCTGATGACGCCGGAGAGAATGCTGAGCTTCTCGCCGGCATCGTTGCCAACGACCCTGATTTCGATGCCGACCTTGGCCAGGTCGGGACGCAGCGGTAGCGCAGCCACAGGCATGTACCGGATAGCCTTGGGGTCGAACTTGAGGAAACCGAAATCGTGGACAGGGTCGCGATACACCGGGTAAGCGTCGACCTCCTCATGATTGTCAAAGACACAGTAGCCCCAAAAGGGACCTGAGCCAACGACATGGCGGTTGGTCAGGATATAACTGCACTACGGTCAGCAGAGACTCGGGCGAGGACAATCTCGGTACATGCGACTTACCCTCTTTCAGCATCAACGATGAACCCCGTCGCTTCACTGGTCAAGGCCGGGTCCGTGTCGAACGAACATGTTTGGCAGAAGCGTATTGACACCACATTCCGCACCACGTTCTCAATCGTAGCCTGCCATTCGGCCGTGTCCGGACCCGGGGGAAGGACAGTCGCCAGCCGGTGGTCGTCGTAATCGTCGAACTCGCCATCTTCCTCTTCCTGTAAATCGGGGGTGTTATTGTCAGCCGATGACTCCTCTCCGTTGGAGCGCTGGTGCTTCGAGCGGCGGCCGTCAACGGCATGGGGCGGTTCTTTGCGCTTGGAGCGCGTGGTCATCTGGTTTGTTCCATTCATCGTCACGGTCTGGTCGGGAGAGCGGTCGATGGGAGCGGGGGGCGGAGAAGGCGATGAGGAAGAGGAATGGAATCGCGCGAACAAGGGCGAATTATTGAATACTCCGAGAAACGTGGACTCGAGCAAGGGGATAGTAGGTCGGTTGCGCAAGGGCGAACCAAGTCGCGTTGTCGACCGTAAGGTGGCGCTCTTCTTAGCGGAGTCTGCGACGAGGGAGCTGCTGTTGGTGATGCGCAATCTCCGGCAGAAAGCGAGCGCTGGCCGCATTCACAATCGCTGCACAGGTGCAGGCCGAGCCTCTGCACTATCTTATAGGCTCGATTGTGGAAAGTGCAATTTTCCCACGAGATCTGGTCTGGAGTTTCTGAAAGGGCTCACGAAATCTCGTGCTGCCTTGCGAGGCACCGGTGCATCTCAAAAGTCAGCATACAGTCGATAACCCGATTGGCGGGGCGCAAGTGGAATGTAGGCAGTTATCGAGGCAAGCACCGCGATATACCAATAATCAGGGTCCTTCAAGCATTCTGCCGCGTTGATGCAGCACTAATGTGACAACCTCCAATATTTTGAATTGCATTATTTTGACTCATTTGATCAACAAGTCTTTGCGATCCTTCATGTCACCAAGCTCAAAATTCCCGCATCAGCTGGCACATACATCACATAATCGTCAAGCGAGGGCCATACGGGTGCTTCGGTTTGGTCGCCCAAGTGTGATTATATGACCATACGCAGTACCCCGTACCTTGATGGCTAATGCTTTTCCCCTTGGCGGGATGAGTGAAACAAAAACCAAACCAAGTATCTAACCGACCAACAACCAACAACCAACACACCAAGAAAAGAAAAAAAAAAATCGGAGCAAAGGCACATTGCTTCTACAAAGTAAATGAGTGGTGATCATGTGCTTGCACTTTCCATATTCATGACGTGACCTGCCCATGCAAGCCTAACACGCCGAACCGAGCGTTCCGTCTACCACCAAGTACCTGAACATGACCCCCAAAACAAGCCTAGAGAACCCATAACTTGAACCTCTATATAAAGGCAATGCAAAGCTGTCAAATCATGCAGTATGTGCTCGGATCCATGCTTCCACACTTCCCACTGGCGTACTACTTCCGCTGTGCTCTTCCACCGAATGTTAACACACAACGCGGAAAGCCCATGTGAGAAGGTTGTCGAACACCAGCCCTGAGACGATCGGAAGCCAACCCTCGTACGGCACCCATATATGGAAACGCAAAACGCCAGAAATGCTTCCCACCAATCCTCATTCCTCTTTGGGTATCAGATACATAGCATTAGCACACCAAACCAAGCAGCACACGCAGATGTGAATGCCCTGTCCAGTCATGCCCAAGGCCAAAACCAACAACAGCAGAGAGAGAAGCAAAGAAAAGGAGAAAGGAAAACGCGCTGAGCCACAACCAGTCATACAAATACATGATCATCAAACAAAAAGGCCAGCTCGCGGGCACCCCCAACCTTCCTTGACGCGTTGACCTTCTTTGTCCCCCCACATCATCTTGGTGTCCGCAAAATCTACCGACCTCAGTTCCCCCCAAGAACCCTCTCCCTCACCCCCAAAAACTCCCGGAAATGCAGCTCGTGCGCGTCGCAGGCAGCCATCCACTTCTGCCGTACAATCTTGTCCACATCGAGCGCCCTTTGATAGTTCTCGACGCCCGACGGGTCCCTCGTGTTCAGCCATCCCAGCCCGTTCCCCTCGTTCTGCCGCTGCCGTGCGGCAAAGTGGTCCGTTACCCGCCGGTTGAACTCGTACCACATCGCCATGTACGCCTCAAACTCGCGCTCGTAGTTCGTCCACGCGGGTGCGCTGACCTTGGCGCCGGGGATGCAGAGGCTCGCTGGAGCGCGAGGTGCTGCTGGCGGACTTGGGATGTCAAGTTGCTTCGCGGTGGGCTTCTCTTGGTTGATGTTGGGAACAAGCGGGATTTTTGCGGATGGGCGGCTCGGGAAGGGCAGGTTAAACTTTAGGTCTGCGAAGGAGCCCAGACCGGAGGGTTTTGGTTGGGCAAAGGGCTCGACGTTCTGAAACTCGGAAAACATGGGCCGAGTGAAATCCTCGGCATCCTCTGAACCGGCTGGAGTGGGCTTGAGGTTGGGGATTTTCAAGCCCGCGCCGAGCTTGGGCTCGGCCGTCGACCCGTTGCCCGACCGCCATTCTGGTTTCGAGGGTTCCACATTGATGTTCCGGGGATTGTCGGCTTCCGGGCCAGCAGGCTCTGCAGGCGGAGTATCGATGTCCATGGCATTCGGACTCCTAGAACCGTTGATACCAGAGGCGGGTGTGGGCGTGCTTGCCTTACTCTTGTCTTCCCCACTCGTCTCCTCATCGTCGACCATCCCCGCCGTACCCGCCGTCATCCGTACAGGCCGCGGCTTCTTGATCGGCCGAATGGGTCGAGTGGGTGAGATTGATGGTTTACCAGGCTGTGGCGGCACAAAAACATGAGGCCCAAATGCCTCCTTCCACTGCTCAGGAACAAAATCTCCTTGCCTTTTGGCGGACTCGGCCTCTTGAGAAGCACCGGCACCGTCAACACCGTTAACCGACTCTGCCGACGCCGTAAACTCGTTCCTAAGCGGAGATTGATGTCCGCCGGCGCGCGCGCGCTGTTTTGCTCGAAGGAAGCCGTCGTCTGCAGAGCCCGCTGCCCCGGCGCTGAACTGAAAATTTAGACCCTCCTTCTCCTCTGCCACGAACCGCGTGTTGATATTATCGGCGCTGTTTCGGGTAAAGCGGGCTTGTTGGGCTGCCGTGTCCTTATCATCGGTGGGAACCGAGAAACTATTCGGATAGATGCCGTTAGTACACCTGCTGCTCTGTAAATCCGCCTTTCTCGGTGGCATAGTAGTAGTAGGTGCTGGCTGCTGCGATGCGGTACGTAGAAGGTGCTGCAACTGTGCATGCAACTTTCTCTCAAACGGATTGGCGATGGAACGTGTTTCCCCTCCACTGGGAGTTGGAAAAACACGTTCTTCAGGCCCATAGGCTGGGAAGCTGGAAGTATTCGGGCCAGTCGACCTCGCACCAACACGGTCACTCGAGTGCGGTGGTCTGAGCCTTGGCATTGAAGAGTAGATGGTGTAGAGGCTGCGATGAATGGCAGAAGAAGGATATCCATACAATTTGGTGCCATGCCTTGACTGATCCGAAGCATGACCGTTCACCGTTGCTGGAAGGAACATTAGCAACTCGCATACTAAAACGCTGAAACGAGACGTACCATTGGCACTGCTGTTGACGGAGGATGTCGAGCTGTTCGGGTCGGGGAATGTCGCAGTCGGAGGAGCTGAGCTCGTGTCGGGTCCTCGCGGACTGTATCGTGCGCTTGCTCGAGATTGGTATTGAAACCCGTTACTGGCGCTTTGCTCGCCGACACCAGGGTTCACATTCGCTGACTTGATGTTCTCTGAGCCGGTGCTAGCGCTCCGTGGTCGAGGTGGCGGGGCCGGGGGCGTCTCGCCAGCGCCCTCCCGGAACCTCCTCGCGCCGTCTCTCATGCTCTTAGCCCGATTAACATTAAGCGGTTCGAACGGATTGGTTTTCTCGCCGACGTTAGCGGCGTACGGCGTGCGCTGGCGGTTGTCCAGGAATGTCTCGCTGAACTGGGTACTCAGAGGGTCGTCATAGGCAGAGGCGGGTCTGGGCTTGCTCGTGGGGGGGGCATTGGCACCGGAGTTGTAGTGTTGGCTTTTGACGGGCGGCTCGTCTCCCATCGGCGATGCGGGGGCATAACCACTTTTCCTGGCGCCGAAAGCCGCTTCCTGCCTCCTGGCCTGCGACGCCGTCCGCGGGGTAGGTGGCTCCCTAGGAGGCGGCTTGGGAGGACGCGCGCTGGACGCGGAAGCCGAAGCGCTGGGCTGAGATGGCTTGCTCTGCGGCCTTGCCCGTTCCCACGCCTCCATATTCGCTCTCAAGTTGTCTGTCTTGCTTTTGGCCTTGTGTGCCCAGTCCCAGTGTTTCGTCGAGGCCGCTGCCGTCGGCGCAGGCGGGCGCGTCGGCGGTTGGGGTCGTCTTGGAGGAGCACCAAACTTTTGGTTGACCTCCTGCGCCGTGTATTGCCATGGGTTGCCTCTAACCCCAGACGCGCCCGGATACCTCGCAGTCCGCTGACGGTGCGCATCGAACTTGGATTTGGTTGTGGGGTCTGTCAAGATTTCGTGGGCGGCCTGGATGACCAGGAACTTCTCCTTGGCCTCCTCTTCTTTCCCCGGATTGCGATCGGGGTGCCATTTGAGTGCTTGTGCTTGGCGTCAGCAACGAGCTCTTATCAATATGGAACCGAACCTACCTAGTTTCTTGAACTGCTTCTTCACTTCAACAGCGTCCACCGGTCCCGACAGCTCGAGATCTGCGTAGTAATCCCGGTCATAGTCTAGCTTGACCATCTTGACTCCGCTGCGAGATCAACTAGCGGAGAAACAAGAGACAAACGAATCGGTGATAGCAGGGCGGGCGCCGTCATCAGCTGCTGTATTTGTCCTCACGCGTGCTTTAGCGCTTCCTCGTGTGGTGAGAATGGGTGAAGGGAGGGAGGCCTGAAGTTCGCCTCTTCACCGGGCGTCGCTGAGTATATCCTAGCTCGAAAGAAGGAAATGCCTGGACGGTAGAAGTCTGCGAGGGTCGTAAAACCGGATGTCGGGCACAAATCGGTCAATGTCCCAGAGCTCGAGGTTGAGACAAGGCCACTCGATGCGGGGCAGCAGAACCAATGCGAGGGCAAAAGAGGTAGCAAAGTTTGTCGTTGTCGGTGTGTTGTATCGTTTTTGGGGTTGGGCGTTGAGAGATAGAAACGCAGGATTTGCAAGCAACCAGTCTGGGTTGGTGGTGGTGTGGTTAGCGAAGGCCGCCGCACAACGCAGAGAACATGCAGGGTGTTCGGCAGGCTGGATTCTGGCGCAGCAGCAGCAGCAGCAGCAACGGCGGGACCCGGCTTTGTTTGACAACAAACCGAAGTACCGTGACCCCTAGCTGGGCGGCACAGCCAGGCCCGATGCAGGGCGGAACAGAGTAATCGCTATTTTGAGTGACACAAATGTGCATGAGAGACAACTTACCAACAAGCCCTGTAAAACGAGAGACCCAGTTGACGCCGATTAGCTAACAATGAGAAACCATCGTCCTCGAGGTTTGGGAAAAAGAATGTCCAAGATCAATCAACTGTGGGGTCCCTCAGCTGTCATGGGCAACTCGATGGTTTATCGCTAGCGGCCCCACCTTGATCAGCCCAGGGCGCTATGACGTACCGGCGCGTTGGTCGCCAGTGGCTGCCTCACAATTTTCACCACTCTTCTGTGTCGCTCTGCTGTCAGCTGGCACGCTGAAGGAGCGGATGGCGAATCATTCACCGCTCAGCATATGCGACCAGGTCACTGGGTCGTATTCAAGGAGGCAGTGGGATGCCAAGTCTCTCACTTAATTCTTCTAGAACTTGCAATCCCTCAGCGTTTGAAAGGAGTCGATTCACGGAATTCGAGACGAGGACCGGTGAGTCAACGAAGAACCCACGCATTCCACTTTTGACCCTTGATCAGTTTCTATAGACCACATCCCACGGCATAATCCGGGTGTGGTATTGCGCAAATATCACAAGGATTCGGAAACATCATTTGCAGACAGCTCACGACCAACAGCCCCCCCCCTCCCCTACACTACCCAATGGCTTTTTCCGCCAGCAGCTGTGAATTCACGGTGCATTGTAAGCCTTAGGCTGCATCGTCCAGTTTTCCGTGGGCTCTTGCCGTCTTTCTTGGGCGCGGACTAAGGCAAATAGTCACTCCATGCTTCGGCTGGTTTGGAGGAAGCTGAAGGGGTTCCAAGTTACGAAACAAAATCATTGATTCTTCGCATTTGATTCTGCCCAACGTTAAAACCACTGCGAGTTGGAGATTGAGTTCTCAAGGTCTCGAAACGCATTTTCGATTTTCGAGGTCGTGTTGACGATGATCCTGCGGTGCCGGCCGTCTCAGCATACTCTCAGCTCGATCTTGATCCGAGCCTGCCTCGCTTGAAAGCTGCCATCATCTTCGATAACCCGGCTTCTGAACCGCGCCTCGAACACCTCGAGACCTGCCGGCTGGATAAAGACGTATCGTGGGTTGATCCGAGAGCCCACCCTGGACAACTCCTCTTCCAACGGTTTGACGCCCTCCAATTCGATATCCAGCAAAACGACCGAGCCATTTGCCGTCAAGTTTACGACTGTCCGTTTGCTGGTGCCATACAAGCTGCCACTGAATTCCGCGTAATTACTTTATGAAACTCCCTTCGGCAACAAGGGACTCGGCCATTGTCCCGCGAACTCAATAATTCGAGAGGCCTTCAACCTCGTCGGGGTGCGGCTTGCGAGTTGTGTGAGAAACCTTCGTGGCAAATGTCCCCGGTATTTCCTGTAGACCCTTGGACACAGGGTGCCTTTGCCGACGCCTGAGGGACCTGAAATGACAGTCGGTCGCCGGTCAAGAGAAGCTACGCTTGAACGTTGTAGTTAGGGGTTGGCAACCGAGCAACCATGGATCCCAGGTGTAAACCTGGTACGAGCCATGGCAATGTCGGCACCACAAATAGCCCTGTTGTAGCTGCACGGTTTAGGGCTCTCAATCTGGCCTGTTTTTGACGACCCGTCGATTAACTTGGTAGTGCACTGGGACTCCTCAAAGTGACCTCCAGACACAAGCGACAGGGTTTGTGAAGTTGAACATTAGAGGACGAAATGGTCTGAAACCGCTTTTCCACAGGATGAAGCGGGAGACAAGGGGCTTTCCCTGAGATATGCATTCCAGTACCCTAAACCACTTCCGATGGTCTCCTATCCCGTCCAAGTCTATCCACCGAGTACGACCAACAATCCCAATGCAAACCGATACTCCAAGCGCAAATTAATCCCTCGTCAATGGCCCTCGCACCCGCAACCAGAATCGAAATAATGCCGTCCTTTACAAACAATCCGCCGTTCCTTCACCCCTTCCTATGAACCGACTCCAACCCCAAAAGCAATCCAAATACGAAAATTACGCCAGGTCCCTGCTCAACTCATAAGTCCAACCTCCCTCTCGCCTCATCTTGTCCCTCGCCGCTGCATCCCTCCGCACCTCCTCCTCTGTTAACCGATCGGTCCCGCTCCAGTTGGCACTGCTCGTGCGCGCACGGAACTTGTGGAACCGGTCCTTGTTCTTACTGAACACCTCTTCCATGTTGAGCGGCGCCGGAGGGCCAAACACTTGCATAGGGTCCAGGCGCTCTTGCCGCAACAGTGCGTCCCGCAGCGCCGGCGAGTCCGCCCATGCCGCGATCGGCATGTGTCCGTCGTCATCGTCGCTGTCATCATCCGTTTGAATGTCCGGAAGTTCAATCGCATCGCCGTTGACCGCGCGCGGGGATGAGCGAGCGACCGACTTGCCCGACTTGGGGATGCCCCCGCCCATGGGACGAGCCGGGGTCTTGTGCTGTTGCTGATGTGCGCTGTTCTGCGCAAATGGAATCGCGCCCTTGGAGAACTGCGCCATGTCGAGTGGGTGGGCGGGCTTGGAGTGGCTGTTGTGTTGCGCCGTCACGGTGGTCTTGAAGAGATCCTTGGTGGCGCTTGGCGGGGGCGCGTGAGGGTACCCGTTGTTGTACGTCGGCCTGGGCTGCAGATCCTGCGTGAGCAGTTTAGCATGTTGCCGCTGTCGACTAGGGTCTGCGAAGCCTACCTTTTTGAAGCCCGCCGAGGGCCTGACGGGCGGATTCTTGATGATCCGTGGGTTGTGGTCCATCATATCGAGATCCTCGTCAAACTCCTCGCTCATGCGCATGCGCTTCGCCTCCTTGGCGGGAAACGACGGCAGAGCGCGTTGTTGCTGAGACCTCGAACTCTCCTCACCGGCATCCTGTTGCAACGGCCTCTTGGAAGAGGGCCCCTTCGCCGCGCTCGACAGAACCGTGTTGACAAGCCGGCCTTCCTGGTGCATTGTGGAACCCAGTCGCGAGGGCGGCCGGAGGGTCCCTTTCTCTGCGATGGTGTACTCCGGGGGCCCGTTCGGTTGAGGTCTAACGGCTGGAGGGGGCGCTTTCGTCTGCTTCGCCCGCTCAATAGCGGCTCTTCGCTGAGCCGCTTTCCGCTCCTCCTCCTTCTGCCGCTCGGCTTCGGCCTTCCGCTGCTGTTCTTGCCTGCGCTCCTCTTCCTGGGCGGCCCGCTTGCGCTCCATCTCTTGCTTGTTTTCACGCTTGCGTTGCGCCTCGCGTTCCTCTTGCTCCTTTCGCTTAGCTGCCGCCTCCAATGCCTTGGGGCGTCCAGTCGAAGAAACGGAACTCTTGAGGCTCTGGACGGATCCTTTGCCGTGAAGGGAAGCTTGGCTCGCCTTGCCGTTAACCTGCCTCGCAGAACTAGGCGGCTGACCCAACGTTTCTTGAAGGTTAGCAGCAAGAACGCTGTTCGAAGGATGGAACTGTGTTTGCTGGGAGCTCAATGGATTAACCCGAATTAGAGTGGGCATTTGTTTGGCCTTGGACGCGGTCTCCTTCGTCGGCTTCATAGGCCTCTTCTGAGTCCTGATGGACGTGGCCGTGGTCGGGCGAGGAATCGATGGAGGCGGGACAGTGGTTGTGGTATCCGTCATCTCCACATCCTGCTCATCGGGGGGAGCAGTTCTTTGCTTTCCTTCGTGTTCATTCGTCCTCGCTGGAGTCGGCTTTGTCGACTTAGTTGGGCTCCTTGGCCTTGTCTTAAGTGTTGGCCCAGGAGTTCGGAAGTCTTGTTGCGACTGGCCCTGGACGGGTTTTCCCGGCTCTTTCTGAACCGCAACCTGCTTCTCCATAGCCGCGATCTTCTCTTGCTCTTTGCTGAAGACTCGAGCCTTCTCCCGCTCCTTCTCACGTGCCTTCTCGAGTTTGTCCATCTGCTCGGCCATCCGCTTGGCCTCCCTCTTCTCCTTTTCCTTTTCCTTTTCGCGCTCCCTCTCCTCCCTCTCGCGTTCCTTAGCCTCTTGCCTCTCCCGTTCGGCTGAAGCACGCGTTCTCCGCGAGCTGTTGCTGCGAACTGGGCTAAGAGGGGCGGAAGTTGCAGAGGCGTACTGTGACAAGTCGGGGTACACAACGTTGTCCACCGTCTTGAATGACTCAACCGATGCTTCCTGGTGGTGCCCGAGCCGTGTTGTTGAGGGAGATTGAACCAAGGATTTGCCCTCGGCGCTGATTGCTGCGCTGCTCGCCACCAGGCCCTTAGAGCCCTTCAGCAGCGATGACAGTTTATTCTTAACCTGTTTCAATGGGCTTTCCCTGAAAGTTCGCGTGGGAGACTTCGGAGGGGAGAAGAAGTCGTCCTCCGCGACCGTGGACAGCGCCTGGTTCGTGACGGATGTGGTCTTCTTAAGAGGACTGCCCTCCGTCTCCACGTCGAGTTGATCCGTGGTTGGGAAAACTGGAACAGAGGCAGACTTGCCATGTTTCGGCGTCCATTCAGGCATGGTGGGTTTAGTTGGCGAAGCATCTCCGCCCTTGAAATGTTCAGAGCTCGTTGTGGTCCCCCTGCTGGACAACTCTTCCCGGGCATCAGAGCGCTGAGTGTCAGGCAAAACAGGTTTCGGATTCGCAGGCTTCGTAGCGGTATTGGGCGGGGCGATCCAGTCGTCCTCATCGTCCTCATCCATGGGGAATGCACCAGGAGCGGCAGCCAAATGTATTGGCTTGGGAGATGACTTTTTGTCCTCTGGAACATGCTCGGCCTGGGACTGAATCTGTGATGTTGGCGCACTTTGCTGAGATGGCAAAAGGTTGGCCAGAGATTTCGAAGGCCTTGGTCCAATCGACTGTCCCTTTCCAAGCATGCTAATTTGATCTTGTAGCCGCTGCGTGTAGGTTTTGCTGTATGCAGTGGCATCCTCGTTTTGGGGTCTCAAGTCATCGTCAACGTCCATCTCGTCTGCGTCGTCTTCCAGACTCTCCCTCCTCATGGCACCACCAAGACTCTTGCCACCAGTCGGACGGTTAAAGTAGCTCTGGCGGTGGAAATCCAGATGACTCGTCCGCGAGATGCGAGCTCCACCGAGGCTTTTCTTGGAAGCTAGCGGCTCACGAGCCGGCAGAGAAGCAAAGTTCAGACTACTCTTGCGGACAACAGGTCGAATTGGGCTCGACGCGTCAGAGGGAGACCTGGCTTCATCAACCTCGTCAACCTCATCCACCATCTCATCGTCACCCTTGTCGACGGCTTGGTTAAGATCGTCAGTGGGTTTCGAAGACCCCTTCTGTGGGTTGGTAATGCTGCTTTGTGGGGAAGAGGACGACTTCCTCGGCGAGGGTGGCTTCTGAGGAGACATTGGTTGTTGTGGTGGCTGTCTGGGCGGGGATGACATCTTTTGGGGCGAAGGAGATCGCGGTGACATGATGGGCAACCGCGTGCGGCTCGCGAACGGGCTACTCAGCTGAACGGCTGCAGTCGAAGGCTTATCGAACCCGGTCGCTGTTGCGTTTGTCGTGGATTGAGTCGCTTGATTCTCTTTTGTCGCCGAAGATGTTGTTTGATGGGGCGCGGCTGATGATGAGCCTGCCTGTTCTTCTGGCTCACGCGAGAGTGGAAGCTTGGGGTCTGAAGTCCGCAGGGTTCGCTGAGGGCTGTCCGACATCTCAATGTCCTTCTCAAAATGGTCAAAGGGTATCGTGTCTTGAGATTGGCTGCCATGGTAGCCCGAGTCTCCGAGGGAAACGGGGGCGCGAGGTTCCACTTGATGTGGAGGGTGCACCACAGCAGGCTTTGCTGGTCCCTCAGAAAGGGCGACGTCAGGCTCAGGCTTATCCTCCGCTATTGGGATCCCTGGGCTCTGCGGCTGAGAGTGATTTTGCATCGCAAAAGGGCTCGAACCCGTCCCGTTTATTATCGCAGAAAACGTATCGGAGAGCGGCTGGGCAGAGTTGGTCAGTGAGGAACGCGTTGTCCAGTAGCTCGCAGAAGCCATACCATCCGCACGCTATTGAGTGGTGCTTTCCTTGCTGTGCGCGGTGTTTTCCCGCGCAACTTCCCTGGTGTCTTGAAGAGTTCGGCAACGTTCCTGCAGACGATGGTCAGCTACGCGCCGACCGGCGTTGCGACGACCTCACGCACATCTGGCTTTCGGAAAAGATCTCGGCCATATGTTCATTGAGCCAGTCGATTTCGTTCCGCGCGGAGAAGGAGAATTCCTCGATCTCGGACTGTGCGATGCCCAATGCCGCGTTCCTCTCTTCGGCAATCCAGGCGGCTGAGCCGACCTGGAGACGAGGGCCTCCTCGCGCTGCCATTGCCACAGGTGGGTAGCTGTACGTCGCGGGGCGAAGAAAGTAAACAATGGCAAAAGAGAGACGGGCAAGAGGAGAAAGAGGGGATAGGAACTGAAAGGAGGTGTGCTCATCGGTTAGTAGGCCATGGAGCAGAAGGTGAGTCGAAATCCGTCGGAAAACTTGGTTCGAGATGGAGAGAGCAGGCAGCCCTGTTTGCGAAAGGGAAGTCAACTTGTGTGGGTTGTGACAAGCGGGCCCTGAATCTGGTTAGGCTTTGTTTTGATTCTCTCCAAAAACGGAATGGTCTGGCCTGGAGCTCTCGGGTGGGCCCTGAGCTCATCTTCTGACGCCAGCTCACGTGGATTCGAGTGAGATGCCCCCGCACAGTGAAATTTGGAATTTGAATTGCCATCAGAATGGACCCACGCCGAGCCGTGCTGCCGTGCAGCTGCCACTGTGCATTCTGTCCGCTCGATCTTCCCGTCGCGCCTGCGACCGCAAAGTCGCGTCTCCTTGCATACCCGTCTGAACATAAAGTACAAAAGGCAATCCATCGAAATCGCACCATGCCCTGACCGAAATTTTTGCTTGTGCTCTTGGGTTTCTTACACATACGAAACCTCCAACTGCCTCTCCTCACCCTCGACCTCAAATGGAGTCATTTGACGTCCCAGACTCGACCGACTGGATCGGGACGCCCCTCGCCGGCCTCATGCAGGTCGAACAGGCCTTCCGCTGTCACGTCTGCAAGGACTTCTACAACTCGCCAATGATCACTTCCTGCAATCACACCTTCTGCTCGATATGCATCCGGCGATGTTTGTCCGTGGACGGCAAGTGTCCACTCTGCCGGGCACTTGACCAGGAGTCCAAACTCCGGGGAAATTGGGCGCTACGGGAAGCGGTAGAGGCCTTTGTCAAATCTCGGGACGCGATTTTGCGGTTTGCTAGAACCCCGGCCACTGTATCCACCCCGAGGTCCCCTAAGAGGAAAGCGACAGAGTTGGAGGAGCAAGGGAGCGAAGCACAGAACAAGAGGCCGAGAATGACCACAAGATCAAGCAAAGCGAAAGCCAACGAGGCGACGGCGGCGATGATGCGCGAGGAGCTGGATGAAGTTGAGAGTGAAGATGTAGCGGAGCATGAGCCCGAACCAAGTATGTTGGTTGCGCCACTTCCAGGTTGGACTTGGGACTAACTTACGCTCCTCAGATGACGGTCTTGTCGCCTGCCCGATTTGTTGGACACGGATGAAGCCCTGGCAGGTCGACCGACACATAGACAATTCATGTCCGGGCTCACCACAGCCGCCAAAACCGTCGTCATCGACCTCGAACAGTCGCGGAGGGAGCGGATTCGGCTCGGCTCGCATCCTGTTCCAAACCCCACCAACACCTACGAAGGCGCCCGAACGCCTTCCGGCTCTTGCCTATTCCATGCTGAAAGACACTGCGCTTCGCAAGAAGATGGCCGAGCTCGGGCTGTCGACTACCGGATCGCGTCAGATGCTTGAGAAAAGACACCAGGAATGGGTAACGATATGGAACGCCAACTGCGACTCTGCGAAACCCAAAAAGCGATCCGAGCTCTTGCATGACCTGGAAGTGTGGGAACGGACAGTGGGCAGCCGCGCACCGACCATGTCGAGGGCGGCAAACATAGGTGCACAGATCAAGGACAAGGAATTTGATGGGGCAGCTTGGGCAGCGAAACACGACACTTCCTTTAAGGACTTGATTGCTAAGGCACGCAACTCAAGGAATAAGGTTCTTCAGAAGCCGGAGGGAGGTGGCTCAACGGACGAATTAGGGACAGCACAGGGCGATGGGGGAGGAGGAGATGGTTCGGTATCTGCGCCACAGCCGTCGAAACCAGCCGTGATTGATCTGACATGCCCCCCATCAAGCCAGCCGGAGTTGTCAGATTTATCATTCAGGAGAGATGGTGCATTGATTAAGACCAATGCTGCCATGGCAGAAGATTTGCACACATATTCTGGCGGGAGGGACGTACCATATTCTCCAGCCGACAGCATGTCCACGTGTAGCCCATCCCGGGAACCAGAAGGTGCGCCTTTATAAGCTGCATCAGCAGCTGCGAAAGGGACAAAAATAATGATTTAGACTGAGAAGAAATGCCTCGCATTATGGTGTATATTCACCGACTTCCCATGCCCCAAGTAATAAAACCGTGAAATGCCTCATCGAATACGCCTGCCAAACTCCGTAAGCCACACCTCTTCCAACAAAAACGGGCGTCTCTTGTAGAGTTTCGCAGTGAATGGCTCCTTGGCCGCATGGCCGTGTTGCTCATTCGTGCACTAACGAAGAGATTGACATTAGCCTCCTTACCAGCGCCAACAACAGAAAACAGCCGAGCGTTTTTATCGCTCCGGAATTTCGTTGAGGGACATCCTACTCATCATGTCCTCGGCCGCCTGCACCTCCTTCTTCTGTGACTCGGGCTGAGGTTCCTTGACCTCGCCGCTGGGCACATCCCCAGCGGCCTCAAGCCGCTTGCGTGTCTCCGCGGCCTCCCTCCTCTCCCTCTCTTCCCTCTCGGCCCGCTCGGCCTCTTTGGCCTTGGTCTTCTCCTCGCCTTCGAGCGCGGCGAGCTCGTCGTCAATCTCGCCCTCGTCGACGACAACGCCACCAGGGCCGGCCGACTCGGCCAAAATGCTGCCAACCTCGTCGGCGGCCGCCATCTGCTCGCGGAGCCGATCGACGACTTCTTCTACGTGCTCGACGCCGCCAACGCGCGCGTGCAGGCTCGCGAGTGCCGCGCCCGACGCCTCCATGACCCGGACTAGCTGCACGTTGTCGGCGGCCTGCTCGATCTGCGCTGCCACCTCCTCAAGCTGGTTCGCGGTCGCGAGGCGGCGCGCGAGCGTTGACTCGGCGAGCTTCTTCGAGCGCAGCGCGGCGAGCGCGGCTGCGCGGTTCGACTTGGCTACGGCCTGCTTGGCCTGCGCCGTGAGCTCGTCGATGCGACGGCCCAAAAGGGCGGTTTGGTGCGTTAGTGACGCGATGAGCTCGCGGAGCTGGGCGATGGAGGCGTCTTCCTCGGTTATTTGGTCCGCTGACTCGGTGGCGTGTTCGCCGGGCGATTTGATCTTCACTGTGTTACCGTCGTATAAAATGACGGATTTGTCCCGCGAGAGGAAACGCAGGAGGATATCCATGTCTGTCTCGGAGAGGCGCTTGCCGTCGACGAGCTGGTCGTTGAAGGTCCTCAAGAAGTGGGCTTTTGTGAAAGTTCGCTCGAAGCGGCTCTGCGCATTGGCAGCCGGACCATTTTGGGCACTGAATGTCTTGCCAGCCTCTTCAACATTGGCGACAACCACAAACTGCCCTGGCGGCATGGAATCCTTCTTCAGCATGTCGGCTACACCAAGTTGCTTCATTGTCCAGGAGGCAAGATTCCATACCGACCACGACCGGCGGTATATGCTCTCCTTAGCGTCAAGGAACTCCCGTAGTGGGATGAGATCCTTGGCCGCTAAGGCCTCGCGTATTACTGCACCCAGGGCAAGTGGCGTGCCATACTGCTTCGACTCGAGGGCGCGGAGCAGTTGTTCATCGGAGTTGAGGACGAACAAACTCGGCGCACTTCCACGGCTTGACGGTGCTAACCCTGAGCCCACAATGCGCCCTAGCGCTCTGCGCCATGCTGAGACATTTGCCTGGTAACCGTCTGGGTTGAGGGTCCGCTGGGTTTGAAAGTCGGAGTAGAGGGCAGGAAGTCGGGCTCTGGTTGATGGGTGTGAGAGATTGAGGGCGAGAGAGGCTCGAGCAAATGAATGTAAACATACTTTCTGAATGCGGGCTCGTTTTCCACGAGGTATTCAAGTAGTGATTGGGTCATGATGCCCAGGATTCGAATGGACTTCAGGGAAATTCCTACTATACCAAGGACATCCACTTCTTTAAAGTCACCGGCGCAGAACTGCGCAAGGGACCAAACGTTTGGCTCCAAGAAGAACAAAGCAAGTCCCGCTCGGATTGGATGGCCGGGCAACCACAAACCTTCAGTGTCTGATGGGAAGAAGGACAAACGGAAAAATATTGAAACAGAAAAAGGAGAGTGTAAAAAAGGCCCGAAGCGACACTTAGGATGTCAACAGGCCGCACACACGACCCAACAATGCCAACGCGCTTCAGCAAAAAGAGGTCGAATGGTTGCAACCAGTTGTTAAGACAATGACGTTCAGGCAATGCAGGCACATTAGAGGACAAGGGTGGCTTATCTTATCAGCCGCGTAAGGGGGCAGTGTGGGGGG
>MU857709.1:0-99483 GCA_033296725.1 Corynascus novoguineensis | reverse complement strand
GTCCCCACATGTTGGCTGCAGCTCCTGGTCACCTTATATGGCTAGTTCGTGACACATTCAGATTATATTTCTACGTATAGCTTAACTTGCCTCTGGATAGCTAGCTCCAGGGAAAGATGGTAAAATTTATTCGAAGCTATAGTTACATACAAACTAGCCTATAAGTTTGAACTTAGGTTTGTCCATAGGTAGCGTATGGTGAGGGCCAGCCATACGCACACATATACACACACACGCACATAATGATAAGCGAGTCGTAAGGAAAGCGAGTCGTGGGTTCAACACCTAGCAACCACCATTCTCGATTATAACACACCAACACTGGTGATAACTACAGTTCCCTCAGAAATAGAATACATTAACAATTCTACAGTCTCCTGGCAAATGCGATTATTATCAGGCTTTCCACACTATAAAAGTAGACCTTCGTACAAGACTTCCCCTACACTACTTCCCTGCTGCTGTATTTCTGAGCCACCTTCTTACCCGTTGTCAGGACCAGAATGGTTCTAGTGGGTTGGAAGGTTCCAATGAGGGGGTATAATAGGCACGTAGAGATATTGAGCACAATAGGAGATGGTTCCTCGCAAGTGATAGAATTGAAGGCACACTGAACTCTACCCTCCCGTCCTTTCCTGCCTGAGACTCCCCTTTTTATCCTCGTCGCCCTATTTATCTCAATCCTGGCTTCCCTATCGGAGCAAGACGTGTGATCGCTGCTCGATCACCGCTCCTTCGTTACTGCCCGTGAACCACGCCTGCCCCTGTGTTTCAGCCCGACACACTGTTCTGACGTAGCTCTAGGAGCGCTTTGACCCCCTGATACGAGACTCGTGCCCTACCACTTCTTCGGTCCTGACAAGAATATCGTGAAGATTTCAGCGTGGCTTCAGTCCTAGTGCTTGCTTAAACGTCTTTTCATCGTGCTCAGTGCTCCCGTATGCGCTTCTCATTCCTCTTGATGCAGTTGGAGCAAGGGGAGCGAAGTATATATTCAAAGTCGTGTGTAGAGAGGCATGATGAATTCATGTGTGGAACGCCCGCAGCAGAGCCGATATATGAGGCTCTGCTCGCCACAGTTACAAACGGGGCCACGCCGCCGGTTAGACACCGGATGCCTGTGGCCGTTCATTCAGCTGGGACCAATCCCGAGCAGCCAGGTTCCATCAGATCGGTCGGGGCCCGTATATGCCAAATGTAAGGCCTTATCTGAGGTGTTGCTGAACAGTCGAACCGGGCGGTCAACGGCCGGGGTGACGGCGTCTGTAGGTGAACACAAGAATACATATAAATCGAGGCTCGAATTGTATCACTCTCGTAGTCCTTCTTAACTCTCCAACACACTACTACCCGCTCTTGACAGGGCTTGACCCGTATAACTAACACCAATCCTACAGACTCCTGTGAACCTACGCCTTCGTCAACCTTGTTTGAGAATAGTCTGGGTCAGGTTCGTCATGATTCTACATCATGTTTTCTAAGATTGACTTTGAGTTCTTTATTTACCAGGGGTATCTTCTTACTGTTCCTAACGAGCATGTGACGACCCCACATTCATTGAGATGGTCTAGCAAACGTATATTGCGAAGCGAGAAAGTTCACTACGGGTGTCTCCATAATGTAAGCTTGAAGGTGTTTAACACTGGTGGAATTGCTAGTCGAGCCCTCTCCAAAACGTAACTGGATATCAGCATTATGTCCTGTACCTTATGATTAGATTGTTGCTTTCCTGTCATTTCTGTGACAAAGTAGCTGGCCTCCGTCAACAGTTTTTGTACTGCAATTGGATTGCAGGTGTTGACTTGCTGTTCGACATTCTTTTGTAGGGGGATTGGTCAACCATTGCAGTGCCGCTTGGTCAATCGTCACAACTTCCTTGAGAGACAATGTTGTCCATCGGTGCCGGTTTTCCCTTGATTGGCTCAAGACCATTTTCTCAACGTTGACCAGGAGTGTATTTCTCGTGCCTCACCATGCCGCTATAGTGATAAGGTAATGACAGGATATTTAAACCAACTTTTTAGAGAGCTGCTGAAAGTCGAAGGTGTCTGACTCTGTGTAACACTAACACGGGCCCATATCCAGTCGTTTCTTCACAGTTAATTATCAAGTAGCCTCAGCCAGGATTTCTATTACTACACGCTGCTGGGGCGGGAGGGAACTTAGCTCGGAGTGCCTTCGATCTCATTGCTTGTCCGGGCGCCACTTCCACCGTGCTTAGTGGCTCTGTGTGCCTCCCAATGGCCCTTCACCCTAACTACCAACCCACTAGGACAGTTTAGTTTAGCCACTAGAGCGTTCACTCTCTTTTAGCGACGTTTTAATCGAGCCTCAGATGGGTTTGCCTCGCTTCCAGTGCCTGTGTTGCCAGCTTATTGCTGTGATCCATGATACTCCCGAGCAACTCCTCTGGATTCAAGGTGTCGTGATAGTTTACAGGTCGTAGGCAATGTCAGCTTGGCAGATGCCGATTCTAGAGCTTCCTGTGCACACACATCCCCGCTGGACAACATATTCTTCACGTGGTAAACCGGTTCTCGCAAGGCACCACAAGGGACTTGAGCGAACTTCATGGTGTTCGATAGCTACATAGTTGTGGCGAATGCTATCATGACTGCGGGCAATTCGTGGGCAGTATGCAGATAATCTACAAGAAAAGAGCACCGTGTTCGGGAGTGTGGCATACAATTGACGAGTGAAAGAGATGTTCGGAATATCAGACTGGTTGCTATACGGAAGCAAGGGGCCCTTCTTTTCCCGTGGTGTATCTTTAACAGCCAACTTACTTGAATGTCATGTCGGGCAATCCTACTGCGTTGAAAGTCGGAGTGAAGGGCGTGAGAGACATATAGGGACAATAAGCACAGTGAAAAAGGCATCCAACGGGTGCTGGAATGGGAGACACACCCAACCCCACAGAACTTCTTCTTTCCCTCCGTCGCTAGTGCTACTTCTCATCCTAGATACCCTGCTGGCGCCTCCTGTCCGCCCTTCGGACGAAGTGAGACATACGGGCGCTGAGCACTTCGTGGTCGTTACCTACTTGCCCTCTTCTCAGCAGTGGCATGCACTTTAGCTTTCCAGTTCCCGATCCCGTATATCCGCTTCAGCGCAGCTCGAGAATTTCAGCTAACTGACCCTGGGTCCCTGCCTCACTTCTTTTCGGGTCCTAGTATCTGAAGCCCTGCTTGAAGCAGGTGACGTTATCCTACTATCACCGCGGGGACGCTCCTTGGGGTTGAACATTCGTCCTCCATATTAACATCTTTGGGATGTGATCCGTGACAACTAAGTTATGATATGAAAGAACCACACCTAAGGACGATATTAAATCTCTTCGACATTACTGACAATACTTAGTTGTCAAAAAAGTTAGACTTTTTTGAAGCTTGGTTTTTGTCCTCGGTCTTCTTGGCGGCTAATCCGCCAAAGGGTGTCACGACACGTTAATTGGATACCTAGACTGTCCCTTGAATATTAGACCACAGATATAATGAATATGCAGGCAAGGTGCTTATCCAAGGAAAAGACTTGGGGGGAAATGATTTGGGAAAGCTGATCTAGACGGCATCTGCACAAAGGTCTCTCGGATCGACTAGGTTGGAAGCACGACCGCGTTCCGATCTCTCTCCAGGGATATTGTCGCCAAAGAATCTATAGCACCTATGCTTAGGTAGAGTGACAACGCCGAGTGTTGGACACTTTAATTTAACGGCCTGTTCGTAACCTAGTTCCACCAAAATGCGATAGGGTGATGAGAGATTAGGGCCAGCTCAAACTCGCAAAATACTCCGGCCGCACCTCACTACACTGCTCTTATCTGGCCCGGTCAAAGAAAAGGCAACAGAATGTAACATACTGGATTTATTGATAGTTAGCAGAATACACTAAAGCCTCCACCGCTCCTCGAACAACAGAAGCAGAAAGATTCTGGATCAGAGGATACCAATAACTAACCCCTCTAGTAAAACAGATACTAGGTGAAGATCCTGGTCTTAGGAGTGGCAGGACAACGGAATCACAAGAGCACGTTTGATGGGTGTTAGGAGGACTGAGACCGGCAATATGCTCAATTCAGATAGAGAAGCCACTAGAGGTGGCTGATCACCGGGACATTATATGGAAGAGGCGGCGGGAAGGGAGGTGTCAGGACGCCCCAAGAGCGATGGAAAGAGAGAGGCGATAATACGAGAACGTTGGTGCACATTCCTTGGTTTGACTTTGCTGCCCGCTTCCATGACGGAAAGGACTTGGGAGGGAACCAAGACCAGTGACTCAGCAGTGCAAGTCATGCAGTTCTTCATTCTTCCCGCTTCCGCCCCAGTACTACCACTCCGGGGCAACATCTTGGGTTATCAATTCCTAGAACACTTGCGTTCTGATTTCCGACAGAGACGATAACAACGACTGAAAAGGCCCGAATCGTCACACCAGTGCGTATTCATTTGCACAAGGCAAAACCAAGCAGCTTGTCTCACTCCCGAAAACGAAGCATAATAGTAGGATTTGTTTGTAGACAAGACTGTATTACAATGTGCCAATGCCGTCACCACCGCCACCGCCAATGAAAAGAAAGAAGGATAAGACCAAAGGAGAGGGAAAAGAAAAGCGAGAGTGTCTCGAGCGCAGTACACCAAAGAACCTCAGCCGGCGACTCCGCCAGGCATCGAGAAACCGCCAGCTGGTGTTACATGAGAGCAATAGGATGAAGCAAACGCACTGATGCAACGAAGGACACCGCGCCATCCCGAGATCCCTCACAGCCACCCGAGAACCGCTGCGCTCAACCGGGGTATCAATCAGATTAACCACTATGACCGCCCTAGACCCATATTGCCCATCGTCATCAAGTTGATCATCGATACTTAGTAGGAAACGCCCACATGGCCAGGAGCATGCATTGGACCGGGGCGCAATTGCACGTTCTCAGCGACACGCCCAGCAACCTGACTCATGTTGGAGAGCGTCTTGAGTGCCGGATCGTGTGGTGCTATCCGGCTGATCTCAAGGAAAAGCTGCTCAATCCTCGTCTTCAAGAGAGTCATAATCTTGGGGGTTACTTCCCGGACTTGTTCATCCTACAACGCGCAAAAATGAGTCAGCGAGTGTGAAGCCGAAAGCGAAAACAAAACCTACCAAAGCACCGAGATTCTGGTTGAATGCATAGATGACAACCTCCAAGAGATTGACCTTCTTCATCAGCCTCTGGGAATTGCGGCTCAAGTCAACCGAGACTGTTGCGCCAACGGAGAGCAAGAGCAAAGGTTGCAGATCCCGAACGAAGATGGGATTATAATTGGAGAGGACCTGCTGGAAAACCTCCTCCGCATTGTCCCCCGACTGTAACCACCGCAGCATGGCCTCGTCATAGTTGGCGGACCGCATCAGTCCGTCAATCGTTTCAATCAGGTTATCCAGTTCCATCTTCTGACGATCGTCACGGCCGAGCGATGCGTACACAACCTGGCCTTCCTGGCTGCCGAACTGATGCTGGTGCTGGTGTTGATGTGGGTGCGGGTAAGGGCCTTGGACTGGTTGCTGATGCGTAGCAGGAGATTGGTGCTGGTGCTGCGAAGGATAGCCGACCAACTCCCTAGACTCAACGCTGGGCAAGCCGTGGGAGCCGGTGCCACTACGAGAATGAGCATGGCCGCGACCATGTTCCTCGGCAGCCGGGACCCTCTCGCGGCTCTGACTGTGCATTTGTTGTTTCAGGGCTGCAAGTTCTTGCTGCAGCTGCGTCTGTGACGCAGTCAATGATGAGATGGCACCGGAAAGATCCTGGGTTTGGGCGATGAGGCGATCCAGCTTAGCGTCTTCACCACGACGACGCTGGTCGAGCTGCTCAAAGGCATCGCTGATGCGAACCCCGACATCCTCCATGATGCGCTGATGCACGTTCTGAGCCGTCGTTTTGGCTATGTTCGGGGTGACGGCATGGAGCGACTTGGCAATCTGCGCCTCAACTTGAGCATTGATGTTGTGGGAAATCTTGTCCGAAATTGACTTGATGAGCTCGGGCTTCTGCATGGCCTGATTGACAGCGCCGGGAAGAAGCCTCTGGATCTCTTTTTGCATAACATTGACCTGAGCGATAGATTTGGCGTTAAGCTGTTCAGACACAGATTTGTCAATGGCGCTGCGGACCGAAGGAATGACATTGTTATTGATTTGGGCGATGATCAAGTTCTTCAGGACCGCTTCGGTGTTGTCGTTGAGCACGTCTGCCACCATCTGCAGTAGCGCGGACTGATTACTGGCGAAAGCCGAATCGCGATTATCCTGGAAGCTTTGCATCTGCTTCAGGATCTCGTTGAAGACTGCATCAAAACGGCCCGAGAGGTTGGAAACAATGCGCGACTCCATTTTGCCAACCACGGCGTCAAGCTGTTCTTGGAAAGCCGTTGAGTTGAACGCGAGATCGTAAGCAGGTTTGCTCGCATCCGAAGGCGAATCAAAATTGCGAGAATCTTTCTTGGCTTTGCTTTGCGAAGACGCCCGGTTGACCTCGGTCGTGCCGTTCAACACCGACTGGTCGCCAGCTGCAGCAGCGGCAGCAGCAGCAGCAGCAGCAGCAGCGGCGGCGGCGGCGGCAGCAGCAGCCTTCTTCTTCCTACCCTTCTTCTCGTTCTTCTCGGGCGCTGCCCCAGGCGTCTCAACATCGTCCTTACGTTCGAACTTTGGAGGTGTCATCGAGTCCGATGCTTTCTTATCGTCGCCCTGAGGTGATGTAGTTTTGAGCACGGCATCCTTAGCACCGCGCGTGGCGATCCGTATCTGGGGATTTGCAGCAGCCTCTCCGGAAACACTGACATGTTGTGCATCGGGGGGCTGCGGTGGAGGCGGGGCCACGAGCTTCGAAATCTTGGCCAGGCCGACCTCCACGGCATCGGCAGGAGCTAGGACTTTGTTATCTTTTGTCCAGCCCAACTCTGACTGTTTGATGAACAAGCATGTGACACCCTTGGAGTGCATGGCATACAGCTCGAAGAGTGTTGGCTCATCACCATCACCAGAAGCCGCCGGGTTCTCAAGAATGTTGAGGCTGCGGAGCACTCCCTTGTTGGCGAAAGAATATTCTCGAATACCACTAATGACGGCAGTAGACTCGGGCTGCGGGATTGACGAATCCTGCGCGACGAGTCGCTGAATGTAATCGACTTGCGATAAGTTCTTCAGCGAATACTTGGGTGCCGAGAGGTGGAGGAAGTAGATCGAGTTGCGAGTGGGATGCCCGACAATGATCATGCTGGATGGTGCGTGGTACATGACGCTGCACACCGCGTCGGATTCCTTGTTGTGTGGGAAGTTGAACTCCTGTACCGGCTTGCCCAACGCGAGATCCCAAAGCTGGAGGGTGTGGTTTTGCTTCATGCCCACGATCATATACCTCAGGGCGGCACGCTTCTGGTACGGTCGGAACTTATCCAGCAGCAACACTGATGTCGGCCACGCCTTCTCGCCCTCGGGCGTCGTAGTCAGGGTCATGAGCGGCTCCTTGATCTCTAGCGATGTTCGTGCAGGCATGGGATGCAGGGGGTCCGATCCCTCCTTGACGGCTGTCAGGTCGCGGACATCCCAGAACTTGACTCGCCCAGACTTGTCCAGCGAGACGACGAGAGTATCGTCTTGACTGAAGATGAAGTCCTTACCAGCCTTGCCTGTGTTGATCTTCAGTGAGCACTGCTTAAGAAGCTTTTCAGTATCGACAACACGGTCATGCCCATTTTTGAATAGATCGTTGGCAAATATGAAGGCAGGCCATATGATGTTGATGGATTTGCCCCTGCCGACGGCGAAAAAATCAGGATGCATTGCAGAGGGCCGGGCACGTGTTTTGAGAATACCGCCAGGTGCATCACCGCCCTCTTGAGCCGAGATGGGTGGGAGAGCGAAACCATACTGCTCCGGATGGGCATCTTCCAGGTGGTCACGGTCGCCATTCTTGAGCTGGACCCAATACACCGTTCCGCTGACTCCGGTGCCAATGATAGCCTCCTGGGGATGTTGGTGGGATGGGGAAGTGGAGATAGCGACATTGAAGATGCGGTCCTTGGTGTCGGTAAAGAGCTTGGCGTCCTTGCCGTCCTCCTGCCTAATGACCCGTAGCCCCCCAGCCTTTGACATACCATACGCCATGTAGGTCTCAGACGCCGAGACAAGATTACGGTCAATCTGGTCAAAATCCTTCTTTAGGCGGGCAATGTCGAGGATAGCCTCCTCGCGGAACACCGGGCGGGACTCGTCAATCTCCTGCAGGCTAATGGTGATCCAAGGCTTCATGGGAAAGTTAAACACCTTGACAGGGGCGACCGTTTCCTCAATGACAACAATCTCCTCTGCCTCGGCACTTTCCCAGCTGTCGGCCACGGTGCCCTGAGCCGTTGGTGCCGAGTCATCTCCGCTATCCCTGGTTCCTTGGGCAAAATCTTGCACAAGAGAGGAATTGAGTAGAGCATTATCCTCTTCCACGGTGCGCTCATCCTCCGCAGGTTTCTCGTCGGCAGCTGGGTAAACAGTCTCAGTCGGTCGGTGAGATTCCTCACCATGTCCAACGTTTGCCATGCGCTCCTGGTTGTAATCCGGCTCGAGTTTGACCTGCTCCTGTTCGGCGCGGGCCAACGCCTCCGTAGCTTCTCTGTCTGCCTGTTCAGCCAGACCACTAAGCGCTTCTGCCACACTCTCCCTATTATCTTCACTGGGCACCTGTCCTGCACCTGCAGCTGTGTGGGGCGACGCGCCGACAACGTTCGGCAGGGGCGAGACGCCATCGTTATTAGATGGCCAGGCGATGCTTTCTTGCGGCAGCGGTGAGACGGGGTGCTCGAGCATGTGCCTGGCATGCTCAAGGCTGTTAACCGCGCCATGATTGCTAAATGGTTGATTCCGGTCATGGGGGGACTGAGTAGGATCTGGTTTCTTGAGGATCTGAGTTGGAACGGGAGGCGGCTGGCTACCGCCAGCAGCTGAGCCAGAAACCCCGGGAGTAGTAGAAGACTTTGGGGTGCGGTTAACCGGGGATGACGCGGAAAGGTTGTCGAAGTGGTCGGAATGACCAAGAGCGCCAGGTTGTCTCAAACCAGACTGCTGCGAGTGTTGAGAATGAGGGGTTGAGTCAAATTTTGGGGGGGGGGATTCGATGTTCTTCGGCTCAAAATCGAACTCGGATCGCGAGGCCAAGGTGCCTACAAGCGTGGGCTCTGCGGAACGGCCGCCATGCGAACTCTCTTTATCCTTAATATCGTCGGTCGGAGGGGGTGGGGTGAGCAAGCCGGACTCGGCGGTATCCGCAGCGTCGTGCTGACTTGGCTTGGGTCTGTTGAGAAGGTTAAGCAAGTATTGCTGAGTACCCGAGGGCGGCGAGGACTGGTTCCACGACGAGGAGCTGGGCTCAGGCTTGGTGGGTTCGGGTTGCAAGTTACCCTTCATTAGGGCAGCGAGCAGACCCGTGGGATCGGCAGCTGCGGGAGCGGGCGCATGGATGACTGGGGGTGCAATCGGCGCAGGGGGGAAGTTCATGGGCGGCTCCCGCGATGCCGGCTGGTGTGGGTTCACAGAGCTGCTCTGTCCGCTGAACTTGAGCAGGTTCAGCAAGTGCGCGGTCCTACCGTCCCCACCTGCAGCGCCACCGCGAGCGGAAGCCATCTGATTCATCATTCCGGGCGGGAACTGGGAGTGACCAAAGCCAACAGGTGGCGTGGGAGCTTCGGGTAGAAAGGAGGGTGAATCCATGGGTTCTTGGGCATGGCCTGGGAGGTTGGGCGAGTCGGAATTGGAGTGATGACCGTAGAAGGGCTGATTGCCGTGATGGTAGTTGAACGGGCCGGAATAATCAGGCGCGGAGCTTGCACCAGGGCCGGGACTGGGCGATGATTGGAGGCGGAGTTGAGCGAGGAGCGATTCGAACTTTGGGTTCGCGTCTGGCTCGCCGGCACCACCACCGCCAGGCATGCCGTAGTTGGACATGGCGACGATTGTTGTGCTGATCGGGGTCTCAGGTCGATGCAGGTTGGCTGCTTCAAGAATGCAGCAAGTGATAGCGGTCAAGTTAAGTTTCCGCCTCGATCAGATCGCAAAAAGGTTGACAACAAGACTATGACGGCCAAGTGACGGAGAACGAAGACTCCGCAGACAGAACGGTCTGGAGATTTGTAGTGGTAACAGCGAATCCACCGAGAACTACTACTCTTGCAGCAGATACTGCAAGGCAGAAAGGGAAATAAAACACGCCACGCAGCGCTGCTGCTTGCGAAGCAGAGGAAGAAATCGCAGCAGGTTCTGCGGAAAGGCGTTGGTTTGCCTGGTCCGCTTGCTTCTTCAATGGTTGAGGTGCTTTAGAAAATTATATCGCAGGCGGTCGAGGCGGCTGGGAGCAATGCATGGCCCGTGCTCCCGCCTAGCGGCTACACGTGTTCGTCGCTGTGGCGCGTGGCAGCACCAGGCAGGTCAATTTTCAATCTCAGGCGGGGGCCCAATGGGAGCCTCACGATATGGAGTTAACAAGGCAGGAACGACACGCTGTGTGCAAGATTGAAGGTGTAGAACCCCACTGCAAACCTCACTGACAACAAGAATATGAAACTTCTGAGTTTCTGGGTTTCTGTAGAGTAATGAGTATCCTAGTACGCCCGTGATGATCTCTTCATTAACAACTACGCTTAACTACTGGAGATGCATCGGCAAATATGGGCCAATGTGTGACCTTAGCGGATTACGCACTTGGATGCCAGCGTTCTCTGCCGCTTGAGGCGGCCCCGCAGCATCCCCTCCATATAGGGACCCGAGGTACGCTACCTTATGAATGAGTAGGTATGTAAAACTACCCAGGCATCCAATTCTCATCGTTATCGGCCCGGGCTTTGCGAGAACAAGACCGTGTCGACAACGCAGCTTAGCTCAAAATTGGGAACTCGGACTTTGGATTGAGTTGAGCGTTGTTTCGTTCTGATGAAACTGTAGTGGGGGCTCAACGCGTCTTCATTGGGAAAGATTTGGGTGCCAGTGGGTGCAATGCCGGTTTCGTCAGCCAGGCGCCCACTAGACGCACACGTGTGCGCGCTTATGTAAGTGCGAAATGCTTACATAAAACTGGAGATGCATCTAACGCGGTCACCTTTGTAAACCCGAACACCAATGTCAACGCGGTTATTTTCGCTAGAACTGCCCTCCCAACCGACTGTCTCTCCCCCTAACATTTGTTTTAGGCTATATTTAACTTAGCCATTTCATCATCTGAGTGAAAAAGCTAAAACTTGCCCCTTAAAGGCTGCAAAAGAAGTAGATTGTTTCCCGACAGCTGGAAAAGGGTTAGGGTTGCTTGGTACCACTTTCTATGCACTAAGCAATCTGGGTTCGATTACTAAGCTGGAGCTTAGCCGATATGAAGCAGTGGGGGTCCTGGCAGTATGGCTACATCGGGCTCCAAGCCAAGGTACTCAGTATAACACAATTGGCTATATAAAGGCTTCAGATATATCCTTTTTGGTTGTTCGGAAATATTGTATGTTATAAGTTAACTTGTTCTGCTGGCATTAGTTTTGAGGGTATGGAGGGGTGGCCGCGTTAAATGCACCTCCAGTTTTATGTAAGCATTTCACACTTACGTAAGCGCACAGACCTGTGCGCCTAGTGGGAGCCCACGTGTGCGCCTAGTGGGCGCCCGTCAGCCAGCCTGGCTTAGGTAATCAATCGTCTTTAGCTCAAAAAAGCCAAAAACTCGCCGCCTGAGCTTCTTGGGAATTCTTGCCCAGGCGATACATCTGTCTTCTCCCAGACCAGCACACGAAGGACAAGGTAACAAAGGACGAACCTTGTCATCTACGGAACGGACACCGGGCGAAGATTACCACCCGCAGCTTTGATTTGGGGAAGATCGACCCGAACGTCTCACGGCGCCGACGTCGTGTTGCTTTGCTCTTTTGATGATTCAACTAGTGCATCTGCAAGCCCGCTCCTACCTCCAAGGACCTTCCTCAACTGGAGTTTAAATTCCTTCCTTTGCAACTTTCACGCACCGTTTCTCGGTACTGCGGAGCTTTCCCGGCCACTGAACGCCTTGACCTCACCACCACGGCATTGATGATCCAAAAATGTTCTGTCTTCGCAGGTGGGCGAAACCCCCTCTCTGGGCTTAGACAAGGGTTGATATGGTAGTCATATGCTGACTGATTATGCTGTACTTGCAGTTGGCTCCCGCTGCTCTTCATCCCGACAAACGCTTCGCCGGCCTTCATCTTCCTTTTCTTCTTGTGCACCTATTTTCTTAACCGACCATGCTTCTACTGCTCGTTTCTCCTCCTCATACTCTTCCTGACATCGTGTAACTGGTCCGACCGCTGCTTTCTCGACTTCGGCAGCAACTGGTTTCAACCGAGGCCGGCAGGAAACTACATAAATCTATCTCACTCAGGGCCGAAGGGCGAAGCGACAAGTGACATCAAGGCGGTCGAGGAATTTAACGCCACAGCCTCGGCGGCCATTGGCGAGATGCTGAACACCACTGCTGGGGCATTGATGACGGCAGCCACAGAACAATTCACACGGGCCAGGGTCGAGTGGACAGGGCTCGGCCTCGAATGGTTGCGGAGTCTCCTTGGGCGGAGGGAATGGCGCATCGAGTGTTTGGACGTGTATATTCGGTTGTAGTTACGGAAAATGGGTTGGCGACTTCCAGCTGGTGTTACGGCTCTTGGCCTGGCGGCTGCGCTGCAAACACAGCTTGCGCCTACGTGAATCTGCATTAGACGGCGTTCTGGCGGTAGCGGCATGATTCCAACTCCAATTTCAAGGGTGCTTGGAAGTATGATCAAGAAAAATTCTCGCCACGGAGACACATATCCTTTTTATCAGATGGAGAGATGCCGTGTGGCCTGTCTTCAATATTGTCGACGATGCTGAGCCCAACAATTACGTGAAAAGCAGCATTTGTACGGCCGCTTTTCAAGCAACGCTTTCCAGGCGATACAGCATGGATCGATCGCAAGGGACGCAAACGTGACAGCTGGATCTCCAGAGTCAGGGCGAACGAGCAAGCCTGGCCTGGCTACGACCTGCTACTTCCCTTGAACCGTTCTGTTTGCTTGAGTGGCTTGGATCATCAATTGGAAACTTCATCATGCATGGATATACATACACTTGGTGTCATTTGAATCGGTAGCAATAGTATTATTATTATTTCCGACATCGATGTGCCAGGAGGCATGCCGGTCCCTTCTACTGCTGTGGTAGCAATAGTATATATATATATATAGGATAGTTGGCCTCATTGACGTGATATACCGAGCTCGAATTTCGAGGACACAGTGACCTGGTACACGATAGGTCAGCGACCTGTTTGTGGTCGACCTGTTAATGGTTGGCGCGGGGCGTGCCTCGCGTGCAAGGAACGGGAACCAGGGTGTGAAGTGGGTGGGACCCGAAACCGATCAAGGCGGAGGAGGAATCAACCGGTGAGGGGAATCCCAATACACTAGAGTGAGCTGAGATCTCGCCCTTTTCGTTCTAGAACGTCTTAAATAGTTGTGCGATCCGGATCTGACATTCTACACCCTGCCCTACTCTAGAACGGTTAGGGGTACCGCGGTTCTCGTTTCTCTTTCATCAGGAACCCGTGGGAGGAGGGAATTACCGGTGACCGGTACAACAAACAAGTTCACACGAGCCAGCAGAGTTCTTTACGTTGCAGATAGGCCCCACACTTCATGGTCTTCGACCGCGACACAGCAAATTTGCTCTTCGATTCTATAGACCGTTTTTATATTCCTGTATCTATAGGTGAACAGTGTCCAGGTCCGTGACTGTAAGGGGTTCAAGTCAGGCTTGAGTTTGGCCAGCTATGGGTCATGTTGTGGTCCCTCTTACCTAGTGGTTTTACACAATTCTGGGTGACAAGCGCGCGGCCTCGGGATTGACGGCTGGGGTAAGGGGGCTTGGCGCACCACTATGACGACAACCGGCGTGAGCCGCCCCACTCTGTTCCCGTCTCGCCCCTTTCACTGACCCAAACCTATAGAGTCGTGAGAGTGTAGAGTAGAGTGCCTTACCTGCTTTACGGAATACTTGGTAGTACAGTGTGCCTCCTACCAAAAATGCAATGATTCATTGTGTACGAAGTACTAAGCTACTGATACACTACAATAGCAGAGCACGTAAAGGGCAGGGCCCAATATGCAAGAAAGCAAGTGCAATGTGCCATACGCTGGTGTATTGGCATGGGTCTCTTTTCGGAGCAGGACCCTTTACCCACCACTTTAGGCTGACTTGTCGTGCCACAATACCTACGGAACACCGGCGTTCCCAACTGCCAGCATAGCGCATTTATCTTATAACGCGCCTTCTTGAACTTGTGGTACTGTAACCTCAAGCGGGTCAAAAACTTTGAGGAACCTTAAACTGAACCATACAACTCTTATTTTAAGAGACCCTAAGAAGTTGAACGAGTACCTTCCATATGAGGTAGGGTAGGGGACACGATGCAGTATGTACGTTGACAGCCTCGGGAACCCGCCGGTGAGGTCACTGTGGGGTCGATGGGTCCAGGCACCGGGCAGGCCCAAAATCCCGCCGCCGTGCCACTTCTGGATGGGCCCATCTTTCCCATTCTGAGAAGGCTGGAACCCTTGAAAGCCCGCCCCCCTGCGCATCTTGACATCAACCTTTCCCATCGCGGCCCCTATTTTCGCCTTCCTTGACCACTCAGATTCCGCTGGACATGGTAGCCTTTCGCCTATTCCACCTGTCTTCTTTCTGCCCTGCTTCCCATCCGAGCCCTCCAAGGAGTGCGCCTCGAGAAGCGCTACATTACTTGGCTGGTCCTAGTGATAGTTACTGCCAGGTCAGAGCCCGGCGCCGATTTGTGAATCTCGGTTTGACAACTGGGATTCCAACGACGTATGTACGCAAGTGCAGCCGCATTTTGTTCGCCGATCCGGCAAATTGTTCACCGCCGGTGTCCGCCTTTGACCTCGGTGCCTTGTGAGCAATCCCTGCTTTTCATTCTCTGACTTTGTAACGCTACGCTAGTGCGCTGCGCTGTGGTTGCTCGAAATTCGACCCCGCGACGACTTGGCCAGCCGACGACATCACTGACAGGGGTCTCTGCCCTGCTCCACCCCGTACCGAAGACGATCCCCACAAACTCGACTTCGTTGTTTCAAGACGGCTAAGTCGAACAGAACAAGGTCCCGAAGCGTCAACCACCCGACAGCTTGTTCACGTTTGTACATCATCTTTTCTTGCCGACGATGAGGCCGCGCCAACAAGCCTAGACAGCCAGACAGCTTGCCCTCCGACACTTCTCCCTAGAACAACCATACAATAGCAACACTACTCGAGCAAAACCCGTGACGGCATCGAAAATAACCTTGACACCATTCGCATCTGACGCCGCTCTTCCCATCCCACGATAGAAACCCAACATGGCGGGCTTATGACGGGCGGCCCCCAAAAGATATCACTCCCACGATCATTACGGCACCTCGAACCAGAGACCTCGTCTGACGCACGCTCCGTTACATCTCCGTCTGTCACGTTCCCGTCATCACCATGCCTGCCGAGCATCGGATGAACGACCGTCCATCGTATTACACGATGACGACGCCAGCGCCGGTGCCCGCTGTGAGCCCTCGGGGGCTTACTCATGCCCACTCCAGCTCTCAGTCATACTTCAGTGCAAAGCAAACAACTTCTCCCGCATCCTCACCGCGACCGCTGCCCTCAGCCGGGCAGCCACATCCACCCAAGTTCTCTCCCAGTACGGCACGAGGGGCCACCCAAGATGGCCGAGCCTCGAGTCCCAACTATTTCGGACTAGCCGTGGATTCCAACGGCGATCCCCGCGACTCATGCCTAGTTCCGCGGGAAAATTGGAGTTCGCCGTCGTCTTCGGTAAAGTCGTTCGCTGCAGCAATTCCAAAGCAGCTTCCCCTAGACGCGAACCCCGAGTTCGAAGCGTTTCGAAGACAGATTGATGCGAACCGTGCCAGGGCCACATTCAGTCTTTCAGGCTCCCATTTCGCCGCTTCAGCGGGGAGTCCGCATACGTCACCCGTCTCAACCGCGCCCGCCCTGCAGGGGCCCCGGTCCCCGAAATGGCACACCCAAGGGGCTGATGGCTCGGACTTCCCGTTTCCGCGACCGCCTCGTTTAGCAACCGGGTCTTTCAGCTTCGGCGATGCTTCTGGTAGCAAGCTTGCCAGTGATTATGATCACCTTCAAGAAGACTCCGCGTATGTATCCGCCGATTCCAAGCGCAGTTCCTCCGTCTCGCTGAACCGGTCTTTGCTTTCGACCATGGACAGGCGCGAGCTTTCGCCCCAAAAGAGCTATACACCCTTCGCCTCTCCCGACCGGACGGCAACTAACTCCGCCATATCCGACACGAAGGGTAGACCGTCACCGCAGCCGGTGTCTAGCGGCAGGGAGGACTCACTTTCTCCCAAGTCGCTCACCATTCAGGCTGGATTGACTGGCATACCCCAGACACCAGGAAACAGTGAGCCCTCTATGATCACCCCAGCTCAACTTAAAGACCTGTTGGAGAAGGATGGAGACGACCATATCCTTGTGCTGGACCTCAGAGTCTCGGCGCAGTTTGCACAGTCGAGGGTGCGCGGTGCCTTGAACCTTTGCATCCCCACGACCCTGCTGAAGCGGGCAACGTTCAACCTGCAGAAGTTGCAGCAGACATTCCAGGGTGATCAAAATCAGGAAAAATTCTCAAAATGGCGCGATGCGAAACACCTCGTCGTTTATGACACTGCTTCGTCCGATCAGCGGGACGCCGTTTCGGCTGTCAACATGATTAAAAAGTTTACCAATGAGGGCTACTCGGGCCCTGCCAGCATTTTGCGAGGAGGATTCAACGCGTTCGCAGCAGCATATCCAAGTCTAATTGACCGCTCTTCGGGTGGCCCGTCCCCGGGTTTGTCGCTCGGAGGGGGAGCGGCATCGGGTGGTCAACGGGCAAATTTACCGCCCATTATTGGCGGAGTGCTGTTGCCTAACGCGAACGATTCCGCGAGCCCCTTTTTCAACAACATCCGCCAGAATCAAGATCTTGTCGACGGCGTTGGTCAGATGGACGTTAATGTACCACCTGGCCTTGCCGCGGCTAGTCTGCCACGGTGGCTCCGAGAGGCCGCTGAATCTGCTGACCATGGGAAGAGGGTATCGGACAAATTTTTGCGCATCGAACGCACAGAGCAGTTGCGCATGCGCGAAGCGTATTCTATGGTTAAGCCTGCAGATGCTCGACAAGGATCCGAGACCGAGGGTGTCAAAGTGCAGCTGTCGGGCATCGAAAAAGGAGGAAAGAACAGGTACAAGGACATCTTGCCCTTCGAACATGCGAGAGTGAGGCTCTTGGGCCGCCCGGAAGGAGCCTGTGACTATGTGAATGCGAGCCATCTCCAAGCTAAGCGGAGCTACAAGCGCTACATTGCCAGCCAGGGCCCGCTGCCGGCTACGTTCGAGGTAAGCAATCTCCATCTTAACCACCTCCAATGATGGGTGTTTCGTCCCTGGTGAACAACCGCTGACAGGATCCCGTAGGACTTTTGGTCTGTGGTATGGGACAACGACGTGCGAGTTATTGTCATGTTGACGGCTGAGTCGGAAGGAGGCCAGTTGAAATGCCATCCGTACTGGAAAGACAACGATTTCGGTCCTATAAGGCTGCGCGTCCTGTCGGAAAAGAAGGTCTCACTAGATCTCGACAGGAGGAGGCCGTCCGCAACCATGGATGGCTCAGCTGGCTCGACCGAGACGTCCTCTTCGGATCCATTTGTGACAGATGGATCCCGGCGGCGTGCCAATACTACGACAACTCTGGACTCAGGAACCCAAGCAGCCAACCAATTCATGTTCCCTCCGCAGGCACCCACGGCCACTGAGACACCCTATGTCATTATCCGCAAGTTTGCGCTCAGCCACGCCTCCCATCCCTTCTCCCCGATTCGCGAAATCACACAGCTTCACTACCCTTCATGGCCGGATTTTGGCACACCTGCACAGCCCAGCCACCTCCTTGCACTCGTGGAGCTGGCAAATGTGATGCAGCGGAGTGCGCTCCCTCTCGATGTGCCCAGAACACTCGCCTCGGCCCCTGTATCACGCCAGAACAACGGCCCAACAAGCGATACAACGGGAAGTTCCTTTGCGCAGCACAGCTCCGATCGGGAAAGCGTTGCGGGTCTGAAGAGAGAAGATGGCGAGATCTTGTCACTGAGTTGGCACGAGGGACCCGATTCGCGAGAGTATGGGAGGCCGATGCTTGTTCACTGCTCGGCCGGCTGCGGCCGCACGGGCGCGTTTTGCACCGTCGACAGCGTCATCGACATGCTTAAGCGCCAGAGACAACATGTGTTGGGCCACTCCATAAATGGGCCAGTCAACCGTGCTCAACGGAGCGCACTTGATTACGACCTGAGTGGGGACGTCAACATGAGTGAGGAGATGGCCCCTGATCAATCGACGCAGTCCCAGCCTCCCGAACAAAGGGCGGAAATCGACACGAGCTGGTTAGATGATGACGGCATGGATCTGATTGCCCAGACGGTGGAGGACTTCAGGGGCCAGAGGCTGAGTATGGTACAGAGCCTGCGGCAATTTGTGCTCTGCTACGAGACCATACTGGAGTGGATACGGCGGCTACAAGAAAACAGCGATGGCGGGTCTGATTTTAAAGGGAGAGTTAGAAGCGGAAGCTTAGCGTACTAAGGGGCGCTGTCTGGGAGTTGGGGCATAGAAGGACCACGGTCCTTTCTGTCTCATTTTTGGGTAGGTTTGGAGAAGGATCGGGGTTGACACGAGCAAAGGGCTTTGGCACGGTTAACTAAAAAGCGGCCTACTTTTGAAGGATGCTGCAAGCAAATGGCCTCGGGTTGTATTGGCTTGGGGACTTGAGAGCGTGGCATCGCAAAGGGGAAAGTTAATTGATGTCCTTGAGAGGAAGCAGGTTGGTTCAGTTTACGATGATACCTAGAAAATGCATCATGGTACGAATAGCAAGAACAATAGACTAGCATATTGAGTTCTCATTCCATCTTCATTGTTCAAGGTGTGTCACACAAACGAGCCGTGAGACGAGGTGAAAGGGACACGATCGACCAGGAAGTTTCCTTCCACCTTTCTAAGTTAACCACTGCTTCGTATTGTACAGGATACGCCTCGATGCGAGGAAGATCTCTGCTTCATTGAAACTGAGACCGCCGTGATATCTTCTAGGTTCAGCGGTGCGATAAGGTCATCTTCACAAGCAGCAGCGTAGCAACGCTACATTGCTTTCATCCATCAGCAATGTGGCATGGGCCCCTCCTACCCTCAAGAAAGCGTAGTGTCGAAATCTGGCACCCACCAATCTTACGCCCCCTTTTCCCCACTGCTCTTCTACCAACTAACGCCAAAGCTTGGCCAGAGACACTTCTTTGTCGTCGTGCTTATTCAGGATTTTGGCGGTGGCAAGCTCAAAGTCCTCCTGCGTCACGTGCACGCGCCTCTCACGTAATGCATACATGCCGGCCTCGGTGCAGACGCCCTTGAGCTCGGCGCCGGAGCAGCCGTTCATCTTCTCGGCGATCTTGGTGAGGTTGATACCGCGCGTGAGGTTCATCTTGCGACTATGGATGCGGAGAATGTCGGCACGAGCCTCGACACTCGGCGGGGGAAACTCAATCTTGCGGTCGATGCGGCCAGGCCGCAGGAGAGCCGGATCTAGGATATCCAGTCGGTTTGTCGCCATAATCACCTTGATGTTCTTGGTTGGTTCGAAGCCATCGAGCTGGTTGAGAAGCTCCAACATGGTGCGCTGGACTTCAGAATCGCCACCCGAAGAACCTTCGACGCGGGACGAGCCGATAGAGTCGATCTCGTCCATGAAGATGATGCTTGGTGCATGCTCCCGTGCCATGACGAACAGCTCACGCACCATGCGGCTACCCTCGCCAATGTACTTTTGCACCAACTCGGAACCTGAGACGCGGATGAACTTGCAGTCGGTGTGATGGGCCACGGCACGGGCGAGCAGCGTCTTTCCGGTGCCGGGGGGGCCGTAGAGCAGGACCCCCTTAGGTTGGGCAATGCCGAGCGACTCGAACAGCTCGGGGTGCTTGAGACCCAGCTCGATGACTTCCTTAATCTCCTTGATTTGTTGATCCAGGCCGCCAATCATGTCGTAGGTGCTGTCAGGCACTTTTTCGACCATCATGAGGGACACGAGCGGATCCACTGACGAAGGAAGGATTTTCTCGAGCTTGTATGAGTCGGATAATAAGGTCACGCGCTTGCCGACTGTGAGTTTCGAGACATCGACCGAATCGGCGACATCGACAACTGCGAAGTGAGAGGGACCGCATTAGCATACAACGGTGCGCATTCCTCTGGAGATGTTGCAGCTGAGAGACACGAACCGTATTTCCCTTCCGGATGTACCTTGACGAGAACCTTCTTGGTGCTCATGACCTTGACCACCTCGCCTACGTACGAGCCTGGTTGTTGCAGCAGGCCCAGTTCTTCCCTAAGTAGCCGTACTCGCGAATTATAGTCGTTACGCTGGGCCTCGAGACGACGGAGAACAGCTTGACCCTTTAGGATCTCGAGCTGCATCGCCTCAATTTTGTTGTGGTAGTAGTTGTCGAGCGCCATGGTGGCGGCGTCGGCGCTGCGTCGATTGATTTAAGAGCGATCGGTTTGGGAGAGCGACCTGCTGCCGGGAGAAGGAAACACCGGAGGCAGGGATGTATCGTAATGGGACGGTATTTTGTCGTTCTATGCGCGAGCAAGAGCGATATGGCGACGTCGAGTGGTGCTGAGAGCTGAAGTTCGATGAGGTGGGATGCAAACAACAACCGGCGGCCAGCTTGGAGGCAGCGCAGGTCCACGCAATGCAATCCAATGCGGCTAACTCACGGGCGCGGCTCCACGCCATGCCAAATCCAGCGCAGCTCTCTGACCGCTGTCGACGTACCTAAGTCACGTGACTAAACTTTGCCCTTGGAGCTGTCTTGTCGGTGAACTTGAGCCTCCGTTGATAAGAGCTTAGGGACGACGGGGCAGCGGTCGATGTGATGTCATTCTGCCAAGCCGCGCCGAGAGAACCCCTTAGCAGCTTTCAAATATTCCGTGTACTGGAATGAGTATCTAGTACTCCGTATAAGTAGCCCGCTTCTATTACAAATACCCTACCTGGTAATTCTTCAACTGCACTACTCACTTACGTCTGTTTTCCCTTGCAAGCTAAGATCTAGTCTGTTGATCATCGGCGGCAAAGGCTCCTCAGGGCGGCCTGGCTTAGTTAGTACATAGTTACAAGGGATATTTGTATCGGGGATCGGCGCTGCCGTTCGATGGGAGGGTCCAGTGACCCGGCGCATGCCCTGTGTTCCACGCAGTTGATAAGGCCTTATGTATCCGCCATGCGTACAAGTAAACCAACCGTCCGCGTTTGCCTGCAACATACGTACTTCATATGTATAGACCTTTAAAGGGGTCTCAAGCTGTAAATGTCAATGCACGTTGGCCAGGCGCCCTTCCCTGGAATAACTTGAAAACTTCTGGTGACCATCAAACCTGTTGGTTCCTACGGATGAGTCGGGCTACTGAGGATATTGTACAAAACTTGAAGTGCAGTCCCGCTTTGCTCGATCGCAGCCACCCATGTGTGGCACATGCCGGCGTTTCTTGTTTCCGCAGCACGTAGTGCCCCACGCGACCCATCCAGCCGCCATCCCACTACAGCTTGTCTCGCCTGATCGTGCAGTGTCTGCACTGTGACCCCCCGTGCCTCAGGTTGTAGTGTAATTATTTACGGGCAGTGCACAAATGCAGCAGAGAGGATGGCGGCCACAGTTTCATCATTTGGGTTGGATAGCTTCTTCGGTCAATTTTGATATGCTGTATGATAAGAGTTTTGTGGCTGCGCCGTTGATGGCCGCTTGAATTGTTTCTGAAGGCGGCGCATATCCGTGCCCCAGGTTCCTCCTCAACTGCTTAGCCCGCCCCGTTTCGGGTGCCTTCCAACCACCACCTCCTACACCATTTTTTCCGAGTGGCTGCTACCTGAGCTTGTCTCCAGGCTGCGGGACTGGACTGAACTCGAGGATCTTAGCGTCAACCAGACTATCGAATTATCTGCTGAAGGCGTTTATCGTCGTCGTCCTCCCCACCGCACCGCCGACAGCTACCGTTTCCCAAAAGCCGCCTCCGCCCAACGCACTTTGCTGGGGCGAAAAGCCGGACAGCAAGCCGACGCCGAGGGCGACTACACCACGTGTGCAACTGTTATGCCATCGCGAACCCGCTGTATTCAATTCACGACGCCGTCTTTCCGGTTTTAGGCACCCGTGCCATCAGCCAAGTTGCACCCGGAACTACACCTTCCTCGCTTTCATCACCCTTTCGCCACGCTCCTTCCTTACTCTTCCGCCGACCGCTATGGATTCACCACGCGCTGGTCGCGAGTCGCCTAGTGAACCGCCTTCTCCAGATACGCGACGACCTTCACAGTCCAACCGCGCCGTTCAGGGTGACGATCGAGTATCTGAAAGCCTTCAGCCAACAGATGCTGTGCGGAGACGACCAGAAAGTGGGTACTAAACAGCGATCAACGGCTCCGCATCGTGCACTTGGCGTGTCTCGTTGTTTCGAGGGTCCGGAAGGGCAAGCCGGCTGACTTCTGTTCTCGCTTTCCGCAGGCTCAACGCGCTCTTCGAATGCCGGGAACCCATCACGTTCCGACGGTGGCCTGTCCCCAGCTTCTGATTCTGCCATGCCGCGGTCCGGCCAAGGAGCTTCGCCGTCGCTCCCACGAAAACCATCAATGATGCGGCGTGCGTCCTCCAACGCCCAAGCCCCTTACCGAGGCGGTGTTTATTCGGTTGATGATGACATCGCCGAGGTCGAAGCGGACGCAGCGGAGCGTCAACAGAGTTACGCGGCCACGCGACGGAGGCGAGCTGGCCCTCCGCCCGCACTTGCCAGGATTCACTCGCGCGACGACGGTGACGACGATGACGATGACGATGACGATGCCGCGCACAAGAGACCCGATGACCGAGTTCATGACTCCGGCAGCGGCCCGGCAGACGAGGCCAGAGGAGACGCATCCGAGGCGGTTCACCCAGATGACTCGACACCAGTGAACGATGACGGGGACATTAGTGACGCCGAGAGCTTCACCCTCAAAGATCGCCAGCAAGCTATCAACCAGACACACCCATTTGGTATCAGGTTGTGGAAACCCGCCCTTTACAAGAAGAGTCGATCGGTGCAAAAGAATGCCGAAGGCGATATCCACTCCTCGCCCGGCGGCCACGTCAGCACCTGGCTGCTGTTCTTCAATATTCTGTGGACGCTCGCTTTCGGCTGGTGGATGGCCCTCATTGCCTTCTCCGGTGCTATCGTCTGCTTTTTCTTCGCTGCCGCGCCTGGTGGGCGAGACTATGGGCGCATCCTGTGGGGTTTGGCGGCGTACCTCTTCTACCCCTTTGGCAAATTTGTCCGGCTGGAGCAGCAGGAGGCTTACCTGGACGAAGATCAGGGCGAGGGTAGAAGCATTAGCGAGTACGAGCAGTGGCAGAACGGCGATCTGGAATACGGGCGCCTGTTCTTCGGGCCCGACAGAAACCGCTCCATCATTGGGCGGTCTCGGCGAAGCCTCGATTCGGAGCCGGACGAGACGGAGAGTCTCTTGGGCAGGGGGCGCGGGCAGTCCTTCGACGACGACCATCTTCCGCGAATGAAAAGGAGGCTGTTTGGTCGCGGAGAGTGGAACATCGGCCGTGTCGTTTTCTTCGCATTTTTCTACTTCCTGATCACGCCTTCCCTGTTTATCGTCTCGGCCATTTGCTGGTTTCTGGTATTCACGATTCCCATGGGCAAAGTCACCATGCTCCTCTTCTCCCATCTCCGGCGCCATCCGCTGGCTTTGTCCTTTGAATCTGACATCGCCTCGGCTCGTGCGCCGGCAGCACCCCATTCTTCCATCTTGGTTTGCACCTATCGGGCTGTCGGACTCAAGTACTGGAAGTACACGATCGACGGGACCAACGTTTTCCTGATCAATCTAATGGCAGTCGTGTGCTTTGTCATTTTCGACTGGCTCGTCCTGGATGGTCTGCTGCACATGGAAAACTTCTTTACATCTTCCGCGTTTCTCTTCACCTCCGGCCTGCTGTCCGTCATCCCGCTCGCCTATTTCATCGGCCAGGCCGTGGCGTCCATCTCGGCCCAGTCATCTATGGGTCTCGGCGCAGCCATTAACGCCTTCTTCTCCACTGTTGTCGAGGTCTTTCTCTACTGCGTCGCCTTGCAGCAGGGCAAAGCCCAGTTAGTTGAGGGCAGTATCATTGGCAGTGTCTTTGCTGGTATTCTCTTCCTGCCAGGATTGTCAATGTGTTTCGGGGCCATCAAGCGCAAGACGCAACGCTTCAACTCAAAGTCGGCCGGCGTAACATCGACCATGCTGCTCTTCGCAGTCATTGGTGCTTTTAGCCCAACCCTCTTCTACCAGATCTACGGCACCCATGAGCTAACTTGCCAGGACTGTCTAAACGTTGGCAGCCCAAATGCCGGCGGGGGAGCTCTGCGGGATTGTCGCCGCTGCTATTTCTCGCAGACTCCTGCTCTCAGTGACCGATTCTACATTGAAGCTGTGCGCCCGTACTGCTATCTTGCCGCTGGCACGCTCTTCCTGGCGTATGTAATCGGTCTCTGGTTCACGCTGCGCACACATGCGGCCGTCATCTGGAACACAGAGATAGAGGAGAAGAAGCACGAGGAACACCACACGCCTCACCCGACTCCCAGGCCGTTGGGCAATCTGTCCAGCGCCGGTGAAGCCAGCGGCGTTGACATTCGCGATTCACACCTGTACAAACGCATCCTTGGCCAGTCTCTCCAACAGGTCGGCCAGTATACTCTTTCGGACGAGGAAACACGGCAAGACACACAACTTCTAGATGCTGGCGGGGTCAAGGGCACACCTCATGTCGTTCCGCCGAAGCCTGTTAGTTACGGCACCACCGAGGCCGCCGTTCCCACTATTGGCATTCCCGGCCTTACCGATGCCCAAAACAGCAACCTGGTTCAGCAAGTTGCCGAGATCGCTGCCACTGCCGCAACTGTTGCTGCCAGAAATGTCCAAGCCTCTAGACGAGGCCCGCCGGGTTCCATCTCCACAGTGCCCCATGCACACGCCTCAGGGAGTCACTCAGGCCATGCCCGCAGCAGCGCTCTAGTTCCGGGTCAGGACGATGCGACAGGGCCCGCGGGCGCACAGGCTGACAGCCACGGCGGCCATGACGCGCCGAACTGGAGCCGACTCAAGAGCTCCATCATCCTCATGTGTGCAACGGTGCTTTATGCCATCGTTGCCGAAATTCTCGTGGACACGGTCGACGTTGTGCTTGAGAGCTTCGACATTGACGAGAAATTCCTCGGCATCACGCTCTTTGCGCTGGTGCCTAACACGACCGAGTTCCTCAATGCCATCTCGTTTGCCATGAACGGCAACATTGCCCTTTCGATGGAAATCGGGTCCGCCTATGCGCTGCAGGTTTGCCTCCTGCAGGTGCCTGCCCTGGTGCTCTTCTCGGCCGTCAACCCCGTCAGGGTTCCTGCTGAGGACGCGGCGCGGTACACCTTCAGCCTGCTCTTTCCTCAATGGGACATGGTGACGGTTATCATGTGCGTGTTCCTCCTCAGCTACGTGTACAGCGAGGGCAAGAGCAACTACTTCAAGGGCAGCATCCTGCTGCTGAGTTACATGGTCGTCATCGTCGGCTTCTACTCAAGCGGCTTCGGCACCAGCTTAGACGACCCTGAACAGGGTGTCAGCCGATTCGATACGTTGGGGACCGATGGTCAGTGGATGAGTTATAATTTTAAAACAATAGGAAGAGGGTTCTCCGGAACCGCATACTGAGACCCTGTGGATTCCTCTGGGTTTCGGGTATGAGAATGGCGAACGATTTGATATTAGTATTACCGGGGCTCTGGATACCCCGCGTAGTTGTAGTTTGGTTGACCTCTCGTTTGCTCGTCAAGCGTGCATGGTCTGGGTTCTGGATGCTGGTAGCGGTTAAGCAACTCGGCAAGATTGAGACTGTTGTTTTTGTTGTTGTTGTTGTTGTTGCACATTAATGATGTACCCTATGTCATTTGTTTCCTCGACGAAAGCAATTTGCCTTTCTTTTTTTTGGGCTACTCAGTATGGAAATAGCTAACTATAGATTCTGATGAGACGGCTGTTGGTAGCGCCCTTGGGCTCTATCGTGACTGGTGGATAAATCGGCCCCCTCTTTTTAAAACCATGCATTTTCAATTCCAACCCGGCGTTTCCTCCTAAATCAATGGTTAACGCCCGCTCAACGTCTCTTCATCCATCCATTCGTGTGTGGGCAAGGGCGGAAAAGATTTAGGCAGAATAATTGGCGTCTTCTAGAAGGACGGGGCGAGTGCTGCCGAGCGCCGCCGATCTGTCTGGGGATTTTACTGGCACGTGGAATTCGCCGGCGTTTGGTGACAACATGCGTCGCTCGTTGTACCCCCGTAAGACAGGCCGACTGGCATGTTCGGGTTGCATTGCCACCCTGGTCGGCGGCCGGCAAGCTCAGCAGGTGTCGGGTTTGTGTCTGGCTGTATATTAAAGACCCTGCCTTGGCAATCTGGTCCATAGTCTTTTCGGACAGGACTTCTGGATACCGGAAGCCTGGCAACTCTGTGGCATTGGTCGTTTGCTGGCTCAATAGTTCATAAAACCGGGCGGATATGCGACTTCCGTTGGTCTGGCGGTTCTTTTAAACAATTTACCTATCACAAATGGCCGTGTAAAGTACCATATCCACACTCGACCAACACATCTGTCTCGGCGTAACGGTGGTAAGACAAGACAAGTAGTTACCTCGCGAGGTAGGACAAATCAAGGATCGGCTGGACTTGGTTTGGGAGGTGGACCTTGGGGGAATACTCTTTGCTATAGACAACGTGACCAACTAATCTCTCTTGACTCTGTACACCTACACCACGCGTGGAATGACACTTGAGGGAAGGCGGGGAAATACCGCCCAAGGTGTGCAATGGTAACAAGATTGGGTAGTCTTCCGGTATGAGGTGCGTGTGGGATTGAGCAGCAAAACGAACCCCTCCGCGGACAAGACCGCCAAAGCCAAAAGAAAAAGAGAAGAAGGGCTAAACAGAGGGTTTGTTGGACATCTGCCGGCCACGGAGGACTCCCGTAATGGTCCCCATCCCGCGCGCGGTCCGGAACGGGAAGCAGTCTATAATTTTGGGTTCCTGACTCGAAGCGGCCGGCTGTGGTTGTTGATAATATCAACTTAGGCCCGGACGGCCATCTCGCCCATGGGCATGGCCGCGAGCCCTGTAATATGATGTGTCAGTCCTCGCTTCCTTTTTTTTTTTCTTTTTCTCTCTCATATACTCGGGGCGACTTACAGCCATCGACGGGCTCGGGCGCTTGCTGCTGAACGGTGCAAGCGTTGTACTGCTCGGGAGTCTGGGCAGTGAGGCCAGCAGCCGGGCAGGGGTTGTTGAGGTTGCAGCGGTTGTCCATGGCCCTCTGGAGAGTGTCGCCCTCCCAGCCAAAGAGGTAGTCACCGTGGGCGGCGGAACCACTAAGAAATGGTCAGAAACCAAGAGACCTAGGCAGAGCCTGGCCGTCAGGGATAGGGGAACTTACCCCAGGTTCATGCTGTAGACGAAGGCCGGGCCGCTCTCGGGCCACTGGCTCCGGTCGGTGAAGTCGCTCACGTCCCACATGAGCTCGTACATGACCTGAGGCAGCTTGACGGGGTGGCTGGAGGGGCAGGCACCACCGCCGGTGGCGCCAGAGCCGCTGTAGGCAACGTGCGACTTGTGGTCGGGGGTGTCCAAGTTCTGACCATCCCAGCATCTGTCGTCGTGCCGCGTTCTTTTGTTAGCCTTGGTTTTTCACAAGTGAAAGTGATACGAAGAGAAAAGGAGGGTAAAGAAGGGGAAAGAAGGGAATAGCGTACGCAGGGAAAATAATAGTCTGGCGGATCATCTTGCAGGTTGGGTCCTGGGGAATGGCAACAGTGTCGGTGCCGGAGCAGGGAGCACCGCCAATAAACTGGTCCTCGCTCTCCGAGGTCCAGCAGCGGTGGCAGATATTACCCCTGGGAACTGCGCTGTCGTCGGTGTTGGCAGCTTCGCCCGCAAGCATGCGGAAACCCTAGAAGGAAGAATATCAGCATGGATACTGCTTCTTTTTCTTCTTTCTTCTCCTTTCTTTCTCCCCGTTTTTCATTTTTTTTTTTTTGTTTTCCAGTTCCGTGGGTTCGGACGGAGGCTTACGGGAGCGAAGGCAGTGGTCTTGCCGCTGGGGATGTAGTAGACGTCGAGGCCACCCTTGTTGATCAGCTTGCCCTGCGGGCCGCCGTTGCCGACCTGAGGGATGCGGTGGTAGGAGCCGTTCTTGTGCTTGAAGAACATGACGGCGGTCCAGTAGTTGGACTTATCCTGGGCAAAGCTGCAGGACGTGCAGGTCGACCGCTTAGCCAGATCGTACTCGACGGGCTCCATGGTCAGGTTGAATGAGTTGCCGCCGACGATTTGGTGGAGATGGGGGGTGTAGCGCATGCCCGGGTTGACCAAGGGGTCGACACGGTCAACAACCAACTGTGAGCAGGCAAACCGCAGCATGTTGAACTGCGCAACGGCGCCGTTGGCCAGCAGCGCGGCCGCTGCGGCAAGGGAAGCCCACTGATGCATTTTGACCTTTTCTTTTCCCTGGGATTTCTCCTTTTTTGATTTTTCTGTCTGTGCTGCGAGATCCCTATTCTTCTCGAGGAGGAAATCGAGTCGGCGCTTGTTTTTTTCGAAACACGTCACTACAGACGCTGGCAGGAAGAGAGCAACGGATGCGGACAACGAAGACCAAGGTCGTTGGGATAACTGATCTCGTACCAGAGCGCCTTATATACACCTTATACAGAGTGTCGGTCCGCACGCCTGACCGCCTCCGCCTCCTCCCAGAAAGCATTTCTCCCCCTTGTCTTGAACCATAGATGACCTCGACCCGGTTCGACCAGGCGCAGATCGCTCGGGCGCCCAGGCAAACACTATCTGCCGATGTTACGGAACAAGTTCGAAAACCTTCGGTCATTTGGCTATAATTTCAACGATTGGTGTTGAGTTGGCGCCGACCGTTATTGGAGCCCCCCTGTTCGCTTCTCTGAACAATTGCCGGAGTTCCGGAAGAGGCAGCTTTGCCCCAGACTGCGTGCGACGACGCCACACACTTTCCTATTAAGATTTCCGGGTAAAAGCAACCCCCATCCAACCCCAGAGCCCCAATATCCTCCGGCTTGCCCAAGGCTGCGCAACCCGTCCTCCCCCCCTTCTCCCCTCGTTCGCCGCCTTCTCGCCTGCAGTCGCCCACATGTTAAATCGATAGTCCCCAGCGGCAGAGCTCCAGCAAGGTGACGTAGAAGGCACGCGCCGAGTCGGCTATTATTGGTACCACGGCGCGCGGGGGGTGCATCTGTCCGCCGTCTATGTCACGGGGTTTGGACAGGGGGGTTGGAACCAGGGAAGGTCGCGGTGTATAGTACCTAGGTCCATACGTACCTATGTATGGAACACACCCTGGGTCGATTTAGGTTTGCGCCATACGAGGAGATTCACCCTGTGTGTGTTCCCATAGCAGGAAGGAGGGGAAAAATCGGCATACTCGAAACATGACCCGCCATCATCTACTTCTGTTGCTTCTGTTGGTCAGCTACCGGCGGCTTCGGGCCTTTCGAGTATATAGCCAATCAACCACGAACAGGCTCGCGTCGGTAGAGTGGCAAGACGATAGCGTGGCATCGTCGCAGCCGTCAACCGAGAGCCGAAGCCCAAACATCAGAAAGACTAACCTGCAGTGCGGGATATGTTGACACGGCTGTCCACCAGTTCAAGGAACGGAGTCACCAAACCTTGGAGTGGGACCCTGCTCAAGTGGCCTGGTTATGGCTTGTCAAATTTGACATCATAACGGAATCAGCCGCTTTCACAGTGGTTCGCCTGACAAGCGTGGCTAAGGCACCAACCTGTTGAACATCTTCGGTTTGTAAAACGGGCTCTAACCCTTGTCCCCTCTGGACTCGGATGCACCATTCCCAGCTATTCCTGTTTTTTGACTGGTGAGTGAAGTTTGCTGGGGTATGTAATATCTGCCGGTCTTGTTCGCTCGCGGCCAGAAGTCGAAGAGGAGGAGAATTTGATAGGAATTTTTCTGCACACCTTCTATCGTGCCGCTTTTTCTGGTTTTCTGTCAGTACGGCATTTGCCGCTCTGATCGGCATCCGTCCAATTCTTTATCATTCTTGTCCCAGTGTCAGCTTAATATGGGACCCCATTTGTGGGCACTCACAGCTCGAAAATGAAGTACTCCAACGTGAAGATGACAACCGGCAGAGCATCTTGAGCTCTCATGAGCCGAAGGCAAATCTCGCTCCTGATGCTGTCATCCCCATTCAATATGTGCTGGGGCTTGGCCGTGGACCGTGACCGGCCGAATTCACGCAGGAAAACTATTAGTCTCCTTGGCTGCATCCTGGGATTTGTCAGGCGTGATTGAAGCGGTCGACAAGAGAAAGCCGAGTCCAGCCATATGATAGTCACGTCTTGGGATCATGTTGATCATGTTGGTGATGGTAAGTGGACAGCGTCCCGATCTCTCATCAAGGCCCCCTAGCAAGAGAGACATTTCTCTGGCTTGACGGACCACCTCTCGCCCTTCAACTGCTCGCCACACGACCCTTTTTCTCGGCTGCCCCAATTTATTTCAAGTTTCACTGTTCTCTAGAATTCCAACAAAGCATACATATTGAGGGCACAAGTGCGGACCGCTGGTGACAGGGAGAGCGAAAAAAAAACAAGAGGGAAAAAAAAAGAAAAAAAACCTATTTCTCATATTTTGTGTATGCCCTCTGGTCAAAGAGATGGCAAATGTCGTCTATCATGGTCAATGACGTATCTCAAGCTGAGAGGGTCAACAGCCCATGGCATTCTCAAAGGTCGAATGGGCATGGGAAGAGAGGTGCCGACTCTCTCCTCCATTTTTTTTTTAATTTGTCGTGGCCCCTTCTCTTAATGTCGACTTCGACCATATTCTGAGATGGCGACACCTTTTTCTCTTTGTTCAAGTCTCATTCATTTTGATTTTGTTTTAAAAGATCGAAGCTTGATGCTTTCGTTGCTGGAGATCTGGTTTCCACGTTCGGGTGGGGCTAACTGCGGAGCAATAGGGAAAGTAATAGGTAGCTCTACGCTACGGACATGATATGTTTGACAATACCTTCGCCGTTCTGAAATCTCGCTACATGCGCCGGGGGCTACCGCAAATGGAATATTCTGATTCGATTTTCACCACCGTGATTTGACTCAAAGTACATTCCTTATTGGAACTCTGGTTCAAGCAGTCACTGTTCTCCCGCATTGACGACCGCTTAACTACGCAGATATCAGCCCGTGGTATCCGATATCGGGACCGAAGTGACGAAGTGACGAATAGCGGGCGGCCCATCATGGACCACAACACCTACCGCCACGAGCTCGAGGCAGCAACCGCAGTGATCCAAACGGCTGCCCAAATCAGCCGCGATGTCCTTGCCGCTGCGCGAGCGCCTCCGAGCGCTACACCCGAAGCATTCGATCTCACCAAGGGCGATCTAAGCCCCGTCACGGTCGCCGACTTTGCCATCCAGGCCCTCCTCGCCCGTACCTTGGCCAACGCCTTCCCAGGTGACGGTTTCCTCGGCGAGGAGTCAGCCGACGAGCTGCGGCAAAACCCGACGCTGCTCGCCCGCGTGCTCGCCGTGCTCGCGCAGTGCGGAGCTGATGCGCTGTTTCGCGACGCCGGCGATCTCTGCGACGTCATTGACTCGTGCGCCGCTCTCACACCGGCGCCAGGTCCCGGGCAGCCAGCCAGGATCTGGGTTTTTGACCCCATCGACGGTACAAAGACCTACATCCGCCACGAGCAGTACGCGATCAACATAGCCCTGCTCGAGGCCGGCCGTCAGGTCCTAAGCGTCGTGGCTTGCCCTCTGCTGTCTGTCGATGTCGCAGCACCCGTGACCGACCGCTCCGTCGACCCGACTGGGAGAGGAAGTATTCTCTATGCGGTCCGCGGTCATGGGGCTTATGTCCGGCCGCTGTTTGACGACTCGGACCCTGGTGCCATGCAGCCTCGGCTGCTTCCCCGACACGCCGATAAGGCGACTTCACTTGGTGATCTTCGCTCCGTCACCTGCTGGGCCCTGCTCGACTCCGGGGTGGACGTGGTGCACAAAGGCGTAGCCGAACAGCTGCAGGTTCCGTTTCCGGGCTGCGACCTGCTAGGATGGGTGCCACGGTGGGTTGTTATGGCAATGGGTGCCGCCAATATGACGGTCTGGGTGTACAAGAAGAGGGATCGATACGCCAAGATATGGGATCACGCAGGTGCTATGTTGCTCTTCGAGGAAGTCGGCGGCAAGATTACAGACGTTCACGGCAAAGAGATCGACTTAACAGCGGGAAGAAAGCTCAAGGCCAACTTTGGCTTTGTGGCAGCCCCAAGGAGTCTGCATCACATTGTGCTACAGGCAGTACACGATATCCTCAAGGCGTCTGGGAAAGAAGAGCTCCTCCAGTAGTTGTCCGTAGTCACCACAAGTCGTGGATAGGTAGTGGTGGAACAGCGGCTCGTCCACCGTTCCATGACCGTTAGTAGTAGAGCCGTTAACATAGTTCAACAGTACCAATGAGCCATAGCTGAGCATGCCTTTATCAGCCACACAAGCCCGTAAACAACCACACCTTCCAAAGGTTCGTGGATTGTGAGCCAGGAATAAGTGGCAGGAAAACTCGCCCAGGCTCGATACCTTTCACCATCGCAAACACGCAAATTCCAATCTTGTGTTACAGAGCCGAAGGCTCGCAGCATGTTACGACAGCTTTATCGTGAACCTTGGCTGCGTTTTCATATTCGCTTCCACCGCTTCGGCGTTGGTTTGGAACGACTACCAATGAATTCATAAGTTGATAGTCGATAGAATATGGAACAAGTTTCTTGTTGCAACTGGCTTTTCGTTAAGGCATCTCCAGGCTCCAAACAGCAATTGAAAAAGGTGCGGCGGGCTTAGGTACATAGCAAATGTCAAGTACATCACTTGAAACAGCAGATATATTAAAACGTACGAGTACGGTCCGGAGACGCCGGCCGAGACAAGCCATCCACATGCGATCATATGGTGTGACAACCAAGACAAAAGACAAAAAAAAAGGTTTCTTGTATTTCCCCCCTTTCGTCTGGTGATTGCTCCTTCACCCTTTACCCGTTGGTTGCTGCGCTCAACGCACCACCAAACACTGTCAACGAGTGTTCTGCAGAAACGAAAAAAGACTAGAAGTGGCGGAGTGGCGGTATTAAAGGAACTTTCATTCGCCGCTGCGTCTGTTTTTTTTTTTTTTAGGTCCTCGTAGGCGGGTTGGCAACCGTGGTGTGTGTGGCCCGCCGGGAGGGAGATTGTCATAGCCTTCTAAGGACGTGACATCGTAACACCGTAACATTCATAAGACCTGGCGCGTTGCTGATGGAGTTTCCTGGTCTAGCCGCCGACCTGGAAAGCCTGGATCCGGCTCGACGGCGGCGAAAGGGCAACAGCGATCCCATCGTGCGGCTGTGCCCAGGATGGAGGTGGAGAGGTGCAGACAGATGCGTCTTCCGTACCACGGCCAGGCTCTCGGAGTAGATGGTTGCCCATGCGAGGTTTAGGGAGTCTTGTGTATACCCGGTTCTTCATCTCCGTCCGTCTCTTTAGTTGACATCCCGTCGTCATCATCGAGGGTATAATATGACCCTCATGGGGGAAGTGACCGATAGATGTCGGCCAACTGGAGTAGGCAAAGTGCGCTGACAGCACAGCGGTGCATCCCCCGATTGTCGACTTTCGTATTTCGAACCACAAAACAAGAAAAAAAAAATCAACCCATGAAGGAGAACGGGGCCGAGGCGGGAAGCAAAAGCGCCGATCGCTTCATGAAACAACAAGAAAACATATTACAATGTCTTTCGGGTTTGGATGGTGAGAATGTGCGGGGAATAGTCGGGTCAAGGTTAGCCAGCTGCCATTTGGCGATTGCATAACAACCCTCGTGTGGCTCGTCGAACAGTTCGGGAACGACAAGGTCGAATATCCGTCTCGAACTTGCACAAACAAAGGGCAGCCGAGAAAAAAATGCGAGCATGGTGACACAAGGCCGAATAAATTGCGACCTTGGCTCCTGCGTCCGAGGCCGGCTGCACCGGATATTGTTGCTGCAGTGAGACACGGCGGGGGCCCATTCTACTGGAACCTCGACGCCGAAGAAGATGTGGTCCGGACGCCGTTGTCAGACGAGTCTACACATTCGAAGTCAGTTTTCAGTTCGCATATTCTTTCGAGAACAGGCACACTTAAACCACTCACCGCTGCTTCGCTGCATATGGCCATTGGTCCGGCCCCGTCCCCCGAAACCAATCTTCTCCCCCCATTCACCACCAGGACCGTGAGGCTGGCGCTCAGGCACGCTGCGCGTGCTATTTCCGTTCAAACCGGGCCGCTGGCTTCCAATTGCGCCAGGAGTCTCACGAGGCCGGAGCCGGTTGCCATTGAAGGGCTCATTGAGGTTCAGCGAGCCGAGCTCATTGATCAACATGGAAGGGTCGGTGTTTGACGCGGTGCCTGGAGTGGTTGGCGTTGTGAGGGCACTAGGCTGGCCGAGGCTGGCGCTGTACTCGCCATATTGAGCAACGTTGGGGGCGTGAACATTGCTTCCTTGAGGGTATCCCGAAGCGGTGGAGAGCGAAGGGCTCGGAGTATAGGACCGAAGGTCGGCAAACGATTTGACGCCACGCAGCGCATTTAGGCCCCCGTCAGGGCTGTCTGGAAGCTCCAAGGTCGGGCCGTGGCGGCCTTGCCTTCCGAGGGTATTGTACTGGCCAGGTGCATTGCCGCGCGTTTCGGCAAAATCTATCGTGGCGGCGCGACTCAGGCCCCTACGGTGGGCGTCGGCGGAAACACCAGGGGGCATGTGAATGGCTGGTGCGGTGCCTGTATCCTTGATGACATGAATTTGCCGGTGCTGTCCTTCGCCCACGGACCGATGTTCAAGGCCCATATTGTGGGCGAGGATGTGGACGGTACGCCGTTGCTGCGGGGTGATGGTGCTGGGGAAAACAATGATCTCCCTGCTAGGGTCGCTCTTAAACAGCATCAACTCAGTGTAGAAGCTCAGCGTGTCTGGGTTGTTTAGGTCCACGTCCCCTGTCGCCGCGTGCTGGTTAGTACCCGCCGCTCTCGCAGGCGTTTCTCCAGGAGACTTACGCAGCGGCGAGTTCCGTGACCGCGAGGTGTGTGCAGCATTCAGCGAGTGCATCGATGATTGCGAATGCAGACTGATGGGTTGATGCTGCTCCTCGAGCTGACCGCGTTTCTCCCGCTTCTCCCGCTCAATCCTCTCTCTTTCATGCTCGGGCAACATCTTTTTATACTCAACCCTCAGCTTCCTGCCCTGCACCTCGTATCCATTCAACTGCTCAATGACAGTCTGCGTGTCGACTGGGTTCTGAAAATTGGCAAAGGCAAGGCCGCGAAAAATACCATTGTCGAAGTGGTAGTTGAAGGCATAAGGCTGCGGTAATCCCAGCTCGGACATGATGCTGGTGAGCATCTCTTTCCTCACGTTGAATGGAATGTTCTTGATGACGATAGCGGTCGGGATCAAGTCATTACCCAGCGGTTTAGGTTCGTGACGAGGATCGTACATGTTGGAAGGGTAGCCGTGTCGCTCGTTCGGGAATGCGCCGTCGCCGTTCATGAGGCCCATGGCGGGGCTGAAGCCACCCACGGTAGGATACTGGCCTGAAGGGCCGGGGGGCAGCGGTTGGTTTCCAAGACCAGTTTGTTCGGGCATGGTCCATTCCTACGTGCGAACATGTTAGCAAGCGGGTCCCCCACGAAATCGGGGGCCAGGAATGATCGAGCCAAATGGAGGAGAAAAGGGTTCAACTAACTTGGGGGATTGCTCGACGAGCCCCTGCACGGAGCCTTCCTTCACCAAGCGCTCCGGTCACGGTGCTCGCGCCGGAGTTGTAGGTCCAAGGCTGGCTATTTCCAACAAAATTGTCGGCCGCAAAGCCGGGTGAGGGTTGTATCCGGTTGTGCCTAAAGGCGTTGCTGTCGTACGAGCCGAATCGATCGTCAGTCGCAAAGACGGACGTGGGCGCTTGACTAGGAGGGTCCATTTGCCGCTGGTCGAGACGACTGAGGCCGGGATGGCCGGTCGTGGTGTTGTAGCCAGGGCGGGAAGAACGGGGGGACCGGTTTGAGGTGCTCATCGCATAGCCGGGAAAATAAAGATCGGGTTGTTGATTCATTTTTGGCCCCAAGGTAGCTGAGGCTCGAGACAGCTCGCATCCAAAACCCAACAAACAGGGACAGGTGCCTTGCCGGACTCGTCTCAGCCGAGCGAGGTCGTCAGACGGAAGCCGGCTGTAACTTCGGGCCAAATCTGTGCGCCTTGGAGATCCGGGTTTTGTTGTCGGCTGCCGGTTCTCGATGCAAAAGATTCGAGGTGCAGGTGCAGATTCTTCAGGTGGGGAGGTTTTTTTGATGATGCAGGAAGGGCTGCAGACGATGGAGTAAAAAAAAAAACGAGAGAAACAACAAAAAGCTCTCCACAGCGCAACACGGGAGGACGTCTCTAGGAGGCGGAGACTAAGGGGAAAAGCGGACGCTGAACGGGCGTGTATTCGAGTGCTCTATGTCATCACGTCGTCCTCAGCTTCATGGACGTCGTGAAGTTAGTGCGTCGAAGCCCGGGTTTTGCGATGAAAGGAACGGAGGAATGGAGGATTGAGTTAAGGAGAGGAGGCGATGCGGGCCAAGAAAGCGGGTTGGCAAGTGCGTCTCCCGATCGAGCTGAAGCGGGAGGCGGTCTGATGCTAGCAACCTCTTTTTTTTGTGTGCGAGGTCCACCCTTGAGTGTCGACTCTTTGCCGAGAACACGGCGTCAAGGGAAATAGGGGCTTGTCGCTGCTTCCCTGGGTCAAAACGGCTAACCCGTTGCTTTAACAATAGAAAAACGAGGCCCCCGTTCTTAGAGGTGATACTTGCAACAGATGCGCGCCGCTATAGGAAGGATTGATGCTCTAGAGTTGTTAGTGTGCAGGCTAGTTGCTGCTTTTCTCGGCCGCGACACTGTGCGCTTGAGATGCATTGGGCGCGCCCCGAAATTTCTTGAGAGCGCATACTGTGTAAAGGGGTGACCGGGATGAAGCGCGTGCGAGGGGAGACACCCGCCGCTGGTCAGTTGCCCCACCAACGCTAACTAAAACGAGACAAATGTCTAATCTGCCTTGAAGTTCGCGATCCACTCACTGTTTTCACTTCTTTGGTGCCTAGGTCTGCAATGTGCGCCGTCTCTTGCGGGCAATGCAAGGCTAGCTGCATGCTCATCTGAAGATACTGATAGACTATATGTGTAGGTACATGCGCATTACATGTACCGTGACTTACATGCATCGAGCACGCGTTCAATAAGCACCTTAGTACATTGCATGTAGCAGTATAGTAGTACCCAGGACTGCGTTGCCCACTAAGTCTAATGATACCTTGCACAATGTCCGGAAGGCTTGCTAGCCGGCATGGGGTTCTAGGACACCGATGATCCGCTTCAATTTGTGCGGACTGAAACTTGCAGTACATACGGCCATCATTTGTAATTTGATTGAGCTTGCAAGTCGTCTCAGAGCTTCAATGTTGCAACAACTGGAGATGGACCATGTAAACAGTCAGAAGCAACAATGTTGGAAGCCGATCATCATTACCGCATAGGTAACATCATCTTTCAACCCCTGGCGGGTTATGGGCTGAAAAGACAGGCCCAGCCAGAATGGCGAGGCATAACTCCGTATCAACAATAGCCATGGAGTAAGCAACATATGCACTTACATCTTATACAGCCACGAGCCCTGTCAGGTACTCACGGAATTTTCATGCGGCTTGTGTTCCGGTTAGGTACCCAAAGTTGTGCGAGAAGTCGCCAGATATCTAGCATTTACCAGGCGCTACGACTCATGAAATAGCTACATCGTACACCGTTTACTATCCTGCAATTGTTGAATTGAGGACCAGAGCGCTAGAGGTCCCTGGATCATTTTATACGCTGTTGCTGTCGCCAAGAATGGATGAACATCCCCATCGTTGGAGAGGGTCAATCAACGGCCATCTCGATAGGGGATTATTCATGTTTTGTCACCTGTCCTTTGAGTGGTCGATTGGGTTAGTGAGAGAAAGGCAGACCAAAGCATTGGGTCAATCCCTCGACCATGTCCAGGGTCGACTTTACCAGGTTAAGCAGAGATTTCCCTGACAGAGTCTTGAACTGGCTACATAAATGGATCAGGATAGTGTGTAGGAAATATATATAAATATATATAAGAGTTGAGTCCTTCCAGGGCGTTGGTCATGTTTTCGACCGCGCAATATCTAGCGTGGGTGCCCTCTTGATTGTGGGAGCAGTCATGTTTAATAGGCAACGTGAATATGTTGTTATGGATGCCTCTGGCCGAGGCAACAAAGAACAAGGGATACAAAGCAATGCTTCTTCTCGAAATGAAGATTCACAGATTGATTTTAGCTAGTTATACGTTAGTTAACTATCCCTGTTTCCGTACCATATTCCAATACATGCTAATAGGTTGAAGTCCTGCTCAGTCCAACTACTGCAGGCCAGAGGGCCGTATTCTGTTAAATAAAACAACGCCATACACGCCCTATTACTAGCACGAATCCAGGATTTGCTAGAGTGACGGACTCCGAGCTTCTTAGCACGGCACCACCATGGGCATAGATTGTTCAACTACCGATTTCCTACCAAAACTGGCATCCAGAGAGACACCAGAAGCCGCTTGCCATGCTTGCGGCAGTAGCCAGCGGTGTGATTGGGAGGGGTACTGAAGGACGTGATATTGTCTTGGGCATCTCAACACAACGGCACTGGAGATCGGAGTAGACGGCCCAACAAATTCACTTAAGATTTCTCAAGACATGTCCTCCATTATACCGCCACTACCCTCAATTCCATATCAACGGGTCTAGGATACCACGACACCTCTGAAGCGTGGCAGTTTGGGAACACGGAATGGCGCATGAGCAATGGTCACGGTCGGCAGAATTCTGCGTCGGAACCTCTTTCCTAAGTTACAGTAAAGCAGGCGAGATGCCACAAGGAGAGATCATGCCTCCCTGCAAAGTACGACTGCTCGTTTCGCTTCGAATTTTTTGACTACATTCCAAGAATGCGCAGGACCCCAGCTCGAAATGGGAAAATACTTTTTCGACGTAACGGGGAGCCTTCTCTTGATGGCCAGGTAGAAGATGAGAACCGAGAAAGATTATCGAGGGGGACCAGAAATTGGAGAGCCGAAATGAGACAAAAAAAGCGAACGAGAAAAAAAGAGGAAAGAAAAGAAAAGAGCAAAGAAACAAACGAGAATGAATCCGGGTTTCGAATTAACAACGGTTAGGAATGAGTAGCAGGCTCAAAAATAAACGGGCAAAAGGGAAACCAAAGAACGACTCTGAGCCGGCTGGTTTGGGCTTACGAGAGAAGCAGCGAACTTTGAGTACCAAGTCGGTAAGAAGGTCGGGTTAAGTAACAGACAAGGCCCTTCACAGGGCTCTCGACGGGAGGTTTTGTAAACTGGTCCATAGCAGAGGCGGCGGTGGCAAGCGCGGCACCGGAAGCAGCAATAGAAGGACGGCCATCAGGCCGTGGCATGTCCTGTCCCGTACTCGGTAGACGCGCAGACACAAAAGTGTTAGCAGCCTAGAGTCTGGAAGAAAAGAACTTCAGGTGGTGTCCGGGCAACTGGTGAATTGTAATGAAGAGAGTATTCGCATCCTATTCGTGGGCTTTCTTGGGAAGCCCTATTGTCCTGCCTTGCCCAGCAAGCGGGCGCGTACCGTTTTGGCGCCTGCCCGAGAGCGAGGCTCGCCCTCTACACCTCCCAGTTTCCCACCCCACCGTAGACCCAGCCTTGCTCAGCCAATGAATCTCAAAAACGGACAGGAACCGTGTTGTTACAAATGTCGGGATTCTCCCAAAAGCATACGGCCAGACCGCCAGAGGAACACTGCTGCTCTCTCGCACGAATTCCCTTCACACCAACGCCAGCCTTGCTTCGGCTCAAACCCTCCTCATCGGACATGGTGTTGTGCTACGCGCATCCCGGGAATGCCTGAATGGGCGCGGCTACTTCTCGGCCTGTCCATCAGAGGGCGGGTCCCGTCATGAAAAGAAATCAAGGCCGAGCGACAACAGGGCCCAAGTTTGTAAACAGAAAAAAAACGAGTAACAAGCCGTTCCGTCAAACATCGTTATCGAATCTGTGACCAAATAAAACATGTCGCGTCGACCACCTCTGTGGCGCCTTATGCCTCGGCAGCCTTGGCCTTCTTTTTCTGTTCAACCTTAAGGAGAAGGGCGCGGTTGATGTGCGGGAGGACACCGCCGAAAGCGATGGTGGCGCGGATCAGTGTATCCAGTTCCTCGTCACCACGGATGGCGAGCTGAAGATGACGAGGAGTGATGCGCTTGACCTTGAGGTCCTTTGCGGCATTCTGTATTGAGGGCGTGAAAAGGTTGGGATTAGCCACAGCTCGAAATAAAGGGGGACATCAGAAGGCCACCAGTAGACGGGTTCGTTGTCGAGAACGCCACAACGCGACCAGCAGACTTACCCCAGCAAGTTCAAGCACCTCGGCGGTGAGATACTCCAGTACGGCGGTGACATACACGGCTGCTTTGGCGCCGACGCGCATCTTGTTTTGCGTGTTTTGCTTGAGGAAACGCTTGACGCGGCCGCAAGGGAACTGGATTGCGCACCATATTAGCAAAGGCTCGACAGAGAAGATGAATCTGGCACGCGTTATGTAGGACGTCGGCTGCGGGGGGTATCGCGCCTGTAGTTTGGGCGCGCGTCGGCCTCCGAGATCGTTGCGATGGTGCACGTCGTGGTTGTCGGCACTAGCCAGATGTTGCGCGTGTATTGGCATCGGCGCGAGGAATAAAATCTACCAAAGCGACGACGGACTGGGCTGTTGGAACTTGAAAGCGAGACGCGTGGTGATAGCGGGGCCTGGTAGGCGGCTAGCGGCGCCGCGATGGCCTTTGCGATCCAAGCACAACAGGCACATCCAAAAAGAAATGTTCTGCACATGGGACCTACCTGCAAACCAGCGCGCGCCGAATGGCTCTGCTGCTTTTTGGGGCCTTCGACTCCAGACGTCTTTCCGCCGGAGCTCTTCCCGCCCGATGATTTACCCTTTCCGCCGGCCATTGCTGCGTTGCACGTGGGAGCGCAGGGTGGATAGAGTGCAAAAAGAGTCGGATATTATGCCCTGGTAAATATCGTTGAGAGATGCGCGAATTCGATGCTGATGACGCGACGGCGAGGGTTTCGCGTTGATGTGGTGGAGTTTGTGGATGGTTTTGGGGTGATGGTTCGTGTCGCGGTTGAGGGTTGGTTGTTGACGAGGCAAAAATTCAGAATGCCGATAGCTTTGCTGTTGCTCGTTGCTTCCGTCAAGGTTCCGTAGCTGTTTCGCCTGCCAGAGCTCAAGGTACAGCAGCCGCGGAGCATTGGTAGGAAGCAGCTCTGATGCTTGGCGCCCCACAGCAGACTGGACCTGCCAGTACGGTGGGCGGCAAGCGCAAGAAACGCAATTTGCTGAGCGACGGCAACTAAAATTCCAATGGAAACAGCGCAGCCATAGGCACATAGAAAGGCAGCGCCTGGTCTCGTCGCGCAGCCGGGAAATGATTGACATAGGCTGCTTAGTGTGCCTTGATGAGTAACCTGGATGGCCTTGACTTCTTCTGTCTCAGCTGATGTTGCCAGCTCCTTCAGCTTCTTAAGTTGGAAGAAGCAATCTGAGGGCGGGGCTTGAGCTCGGTGAGCTATCGCACAAGGTAAGCTGCTCCATTGCTGCCTCGGTGGATTATGTAAATAAGAGCAAAGACAGAATGAGAGTGTCGGAATTTTGAACGGTGAGTCTGTTGTCTGCTTGTTGACGTGTAGATATCGTGCCCTTCTGGCCTCCTGTTTCGAGCCTTGCGGCGTTGGTGATGTCGTTTGTCGGGCGGCTCGGCTCCACATATTGAATAAGTCGTGGCTCAGCAGCGGGGCGCCCCACCGCCCACACGCTATCGGATAACACGGGCGATAGACCACAACTGATTGAGATGGATTCCATTTGAAAGCCTGGGACAACTTTGACCAGCCTTGATCGTCTGAACTGCCTGAACAACAACACTGGAGCTTGGGCTGCTAGCACCAACCGAAAACATATGACTTCGTCTAGGCGTTGGTGGTTCACTTCCCCTTCTGCGACCCCACAGACTGTCCGCTGCGGATGGTGCAAGGCCAAAACCTCCACGCCCAAATTCGAGGCTGTCTTGTCCTGCGCAAATATGCCCTGCTACTAACATACGCGCCTATCCTGGATTGACAGGGCCATGAATAGCGTAACATTTCGACAACCTCAATGGTATGTACACATTAACACGTAACATGTACCATGTTCGACTCACGTTTCTACCAAAATCTGTCGCACGCGCTGTCTTTTACGCCCATGATAATGCAACTGAGGCCGTGAACAAGAATTGTGGTGGCGCAGGTCGGTCACGACTGAGCGGCGTGGTCAGGGCAAGCTTGAGCGTGCTGGGATTGCTTGAAACTTAAGCGTCTGGAATTTAAGTCTGAGCCAATGATGGCCCTTACACCTCAGAGGAGCTGTAACTTCACAAACACTAGGCTACCATCTGCAGGGCCGAGCTCCGCCGCCGCCGTGCAGAAACGAGGCCGGCACAATCACTACACTACAGCCAATAGTCTGATGCATCTCTCCGGAGCTGGACCCAGATTTGTTCCCGCGCGTAGGCGTATGCCGGGCGGCAGCCTGCTGCCAGCCCATGCTTGGCTTCAGCCTCGGGGCTCTGAGAGAACGGGAGCTTGGCGCCCTGGCCTCTTCAGCCCAGCGAGTTGCATTATATACACAGGCGAGCCTGGCATCGATGCCTCAGCCCTGGCTTTTTTCTCAGCGGATGGCGGACTCGGCGAGTCAAAGTAAGATATTGAAACAACGCTGCCGGCGGCTCTCGAGGACTATCCGCCAAAGTACTCAAAGCCCAACCGCACGACGTCTCGCTTGGGGTTCTTAACAATTGCATTCATGGAGCACCCCGGTGGGACAGCCTCAGATCCTACCGAGCCTTTGGCGACGTCAGGGACAGAAAAACTTGCGGGGCTCACTGATGGCTCTGCAAGAGCGGGGCCGTCGCCGATCCCGACACGGGCAACGACATCCCAGGCACCCGAGCTTCTCTTCCTGAGAGACAAGGACGGCATTGCAAATTCAGAACTTTTGCGACGAGACACCGATGGGAGTTTGGCCTCTAATTTCGCTCTGCAACGAAGCAACACCGGTTGGTCGGTTGCTGCGTCCACAGCCACGGATCTGACGGACCTCAACAGCCCCGATGCTGTCTTTGCCGACGAAGGCGTTGACTCTGGCGCTGAGACCTGCGCATCATCACCACGCCGCTCCGGCTTCCCTCATCCCCTGGCTTCCCAGAAGCGCTTGCCAATTCGTGTACCCTCCAACCCAATTGATCACCGCCCACCGGTTTCCAGCTCATCATCCGATGGATTATCTCCCCTGCACCGTCGGCTGGGACAAATCGGTTCACGTAAATCAAGCCTCAGCAGATACACAGTACCTGATACGGTGCCTGGACCTTCTTCCAGTTTGAGCCAAGGACCGAGTCATTCAGAGGCTGCAGAGTCTCCGGTAGTTGAAGCGCTCAGTCATCAGACGGAGCATGAGGGTGTTAAGACTCCCAACGTGCACGATCAAGAAGGCAATAACTCTGCTCACCGAACCGGTAGCATATTCCGGCCCCGGAATTCGCAGCCCTACGCGAGCGCAGACCAACCGAGTACGGTTCAGGTAGACAGAAAGGACGTTGATGCGGACAACGCGCTCACTTCTGGGGAATTCACCCCCGACGGAAACGTGCCTGTGACGGTTGAAGCATCGGAGGGCACAACGACCCCCGAACAGCGACCAATCTCAAGGCGCAGCGAGGCATCGGACTTGTGTGGTGACGATATTGGGGTACCATACTCTGGGCCAGACGACAGCATTGTCCACCAAGTCTGTGACTTGATCCTCCAGCAAGCGTTTGGCATTCGACTCGATGACGTCGCAGTCGCTGGGTCGGCTTCAATAGCCTATGAGTCTGTCGGCAACTGCCTGGATGAGCTCTCCCGCATTGTTTCGAACAGCGGTTTCAGCAATGCCCACTTAGGGGCTAGCGGACCAACGTGGTTGGCACCGGGTTCAAGGAACAATCCTATCTGGCCGACAAGAGGTGCTGGCGGCGGGAGTGGCGATGATCAGGGTAATGGGGACGGAGGCCGGAAACGACCCGGCGGGGCCCATGATGGCAATGGCGTTGGCGGCGGCCCCAGTGACGGGAGCCCTAATGGCAGCGGGAAGCGCCAGAAGGCGACAACCTATCAACTGTCAACCGACATGCATCTCAGCTGCCCATTTCGCAAGAGAAACCCGCTGCGGTTTAATGTCCGAGATTTTCAGGCTTGTGCCGTCATGGCGTGGCAGAACATTTCTCTGCTCAAGTAAGTGCTACCAGGCAACCCCTATCCTGGGCTCCCTGTACCCCCAAGGTCACCCGCTGACTAGCTGATAATGATAAGACGCCACGTAAAGAATTCTCACAAACAAACGACACTCCCCCCTTACACGTGCCAGCGCTGCAGGCAGGCCATGGGGTCACGCGAGGCCTTGGAAGCACATGCCTTGGCGGGTAGAGACCAGATATGCGCCCCCCGGACAGCACCCTCTAGCGCGGACCCGGAAGACGGCATCACGTCCGGAATCGAAGATATCCTCAATGATCGCAAGGCAGGAAGCAAGATTGACGACTGGACAAGTCTGTGGAGATTGTTATTTCCCGGGGACATCGAGGTTCCCGACCCAGGTACGAGTGGCTCCGAGAGGAGCGGTTCAAGATTTCATGTTCGGGCTGGGACTAACCACGTGTGATCTAGACTTTGTGCCTCCGACCGAGCTAGAGGAGGTGTACGCCCAGTTCAATTCCGACGATTCCAGGCGTCAGCTGAGGGAGCGGATTCAGGAGGTTTTGGGACAGGCTGGCGGCGCCGGGGGCATGTTCGACACCTTCAATAGCCATGTCAACTCGGTGTTTGAGGTTTGTCGAAACAAGACTGGTGGTGTGTCAAACGGGCGCAGACGATTACGCATCCAGGCGTCGCAGCCGGCGGTCAGCCGGCGAAGCCCTGCGCAGCTTACCCCCGGCCGGCAGAGCTCAGGGCGTTCCGATATAAGCATCTCAACACCGGTTTCCGGTCCCAACACCACAAGCGTCTTCGGGAGCCTTGGGTTCCCGTTGATGACTGAGCCACAGCCACACCTGGACTATGCGACCCGGGTCAGCAGCCCCGCTAACCTTTGTTTCAATGGTGCCAGGGCAACGATGGGACTACCGTCCGGCCGTGGTGGAAACCAACCTGTCACTATCCCGCCACCGCCGCCGCAGGTTCATATGAACTTTAGCCTCAGTCAAGACATGGCCAGCATGCTAGGCGGCCATGTCTTGGCTCAACCCCCACGGCTGGCACCGGCCGACTCCGGTCTAGATCTCACTTCACTTTTCGCGGGTCAGCGAGCACCAGACTACTCGCCTGTCCTTTCGCTAGGTTCACAGGATGCCTCCTCCGGTTTGCAATATGGTCAGCATATGCCCGACGAATCTTCGCGAGCCCTTACGCCGGGAGAGTGCAGGGTACAGGGGCAGGAGTTCTCGCCAACTGATGCGGGTACAGTACCAGGAGCGAGTGATTGCTTCTTGGGTATCTACATGCCAGATGCGGAAGACGATGGATTTGAAGTAGTGCATCGCAACGATGATTGACATCGTGAACGAGATAGCTAACTGACCTGGCATATAGTGTGGTAAACTTACGATAATACATGGTACAGTTGTGTGAACAGATCTTTTGTTGAGCGAACTGGAGTGGACATAACTCGCTCGTAGCTGGATACGAAACCTTAGTACGAGTCCATAGTACTCAAAGAAGCATCTATAATCGTCTGCAGATACTAATTTTAAGGTCCGCAATTCCGTTCAAAGACGAAGACAGCAAAGTGTACTTGGCCTTGCAGTAACACGAGCCTGAGGGGGTTACATCGCTAAAATTGCACGCGCGAAGCGCAGTTAGTTGCCTTGGTGGGGCCTGTGCTCCCGTGCGGGGTTCGGGGCACTGAAGCGCAGCCTTGTAAGACGCTCAGGCATTCGTACTAACACTATGTATCGTATTATACCGTACGAGTACTTGTAACTTTGAACGTGTGTAACCATCAAGTCACCAGTGGATTTGACGAGTGTCGTAACTCAGCCTCACGTCATCTGGCACCCTTTTAAACTGCTCGCCCTTTTTTTTTTAAAGGAATAATTGCCTGAGCTCATGATCAACGATTTTGAGACCATTTCATGCTGTGCGCTTCTAAAATTTGTGGTTACACCGAACACGCAGTTTGAAGAATGCCTGAGAGATAGTTACAGGACATATATGCTTGACGCCTTCGGTAACCGCTAGCGCGAGTGGCGAGTGGCAAGGCCAGCCGCCGTGCACCAGGCTCCCCGAGGCGGTCCAGTACGGTCCCGCATTGTGTTTGGCAAGCCCAGCCAGAGGAGGTTGGACATGCACGAAGCGACAGCAAACTTTCCTGTCTGGTCCCCACACACTTCACCTGGAGGACGATTAGAACAAAATTTACCTTCACTCGCCTTATTTGAATCGGTGAACTTATTTCCTTTATTTTTTTATTTTTTTTTTTTTTGCAGCTCGCAGAGGTACTGCTTGATTGATCGGTCTGGGGTCTCGGCCATGGCGCCGATCCACGGCACAGTGGAGCTGCCGCTGTTGACGGAACCCGCCCGGAACTCTGTTGCCCGGCCATCCCCACAGGACCGGACACCGCCGTCGGAACCGGCACCACAAGGTGGCAGCTTTATCCACGGTCTCATCGGCCTCTCACGGGGTGGCTTCTCCGAAACGGTTCGGAACTCTATCTCATCCCTGACCAGGAGGGATCATGACGCGAACCCAGCCCCAGCTCCAACCCTGTCATCCACGGCCACCGCGGGTTCCATGGGTGCCACATTGCAGGCCGGCGTCGACGTGTTCATCAAACCGGAAGCGGATGCCGAGCCACCACAGCCGCCTCCGGCTCCCCAACCATGCCCACGTCACCTCTTGGCTATGCCGCCCGAGATCTTGCTCATGGTCCTTCAACGTCTCGACTTCGCCGACATTGTGCGCCTGCGTCTGACGTGCAAGCAGCTTCGTGCGCTGGCTAGCCCGCACCAAATTCGCGTTTTATTTGGCGCTGAGCGGCTGCGCCGGGAGCTCCTTGGCCATTGCAGGATCTGTTTGCTCTACGACCCTTACCGGCGTCGCCTCCTCCAGTCGAGCCTGGCCGACCCGGGATACCCGCTTGCGAGCCGCTGTGTCGACTGCGCCGTGAGAGACCGCGATCCCCGCATCCGCGTGGGTAAGAAGATTGATATGGCAAACTTCAATACCGTTTGGGTCTGCCGGTGGTGCGGCTACCCCATCGTCGAGGGCGGCGCCTTTGGTTGCGAGCAAATGCACCGCTTCTGCTACAACCGCTACAATGACATCCTCGGCATCTACCTCGTCCTCGGTTGTCTTCAGTTCTGCTTGGGAGTTGTGGCCGCCGCCCTCGCCTGGAAGTATTACCGGGACGTATTGTTGGTATTCGCGCCCACGGTGGTGAGTCGCTTGTTGCTGGACCTTGTCTTTCCTTTTTTTTTTTTTTTTTTGGCCTGGCTGGTTCGACGATGGGCTTACCTTTTACAACTTATCTTAGACCAACTTCATTCTCCTGTGGATCTGCTTGGCCTTTATAAGCTTCCGCGGGACCAGGCGGAGAACGTACCATTGGACCTTGGCCCTGGAGTTGGCCATCCTGGGGCTTTGGATTCCGCCCGTCTACCACGTTGCGACTGACATTGGTAATTCGCTGGGCAACATCCCCAAGAGCACGCTGGCCACCCTTGCAATGTTTGTCCTGAACATGTAGGTAGACCTGGTGCTAGTGCTTGACGTCTGATTTGAAACTTTACTTACAGCATGCCCTAGGGTTTTCCGACTCATCAACGCCGTGGGTAACGTCATTCTCGTTATCGGCTTTGATATGACTACAAGGCATAGATCCGGTATCCCAACTTGGGCTCGCCCATTGCACTCCCTCGCCTCTGCTGTCGTTATCTGGACATATCCTCCAGTAGTCGAGCAGAAGTACCCGCCGGATTACCTGTGATCTCCGAATACCCAAATCTCTCGGCTCAGGTTCGTGGCCCACGCTTGCTACGAAAAGTCACCTGCAAGTTCTCGTATCTAAAAGGCAGGTGTGGTCACGAATCAGTGCTCCCGTTGATCGCATCGCGAAAATCATAGGTTCCTAAACAGCATGGAAGATGACCCATGCAAACACTCAACCACGAGGCACCTTCGTTTTAGCGCCGCCAAACTCTCAATCCATTGAAGGGCGCATTGGCTTGCCATGTCAGCGCACTTTTGGGCCCGAGCGTATTGAATACGAGCTTCGAGCTTGGCTAGGCGAATGAAGTTCCCCGGAACCTGGGCTGCCCAGACAAACCAAGAAAGTCCCAGCGAACGAGGGCGGATGAAACTTGGGCCGCCAGAGAATAAGCCACGCCAAGACCAAAAGCAATGCGGGTACAAGTACGGATCTGTCCCGTAAAGTATAACCTGTTCAACCAAGATCTGAATATTGACAGCTTCTTCCCGGAGGTCGACGTTCAAATCATATAGGAATTGTCAGACAAAGTACAACATGAAGTCATTTGCCATAGCCATGGCCTTTCTGTGAGTCCTTCTGCATCTCATCACCACATGAGTTTCACACTTACCTATCTAAACAGGGCCCCCTTAATCAACGCCCAAGTAGAGGACGAGCCGGGCACGGCGAGTACGACCCCAACTCCCAGCCTCCCAACAGCACCAGCTTGCGCGTCTGTGACGGCAACGCGGGAAGTCTGCACGACTTGTCCCGTCCCCGCCTGCTTGCAGTTGGCCACCATCACGCAGTCCTGTGGCTGCCCGACCCCGGTCCCAACCGTTTACCTCGACTTCCCTTGCAGCTCTGGATGTGGCGACCTCTGGTGCTCAACCAGCTACGCCATCGTCACCGCCGAGGGCTGCGTCACCGACGGTCCGGCTCCCACGGACAGCCCGGACCCTACGGACACCTCGGGTCCCACGGACGATCCGGCTCCCACGGGTGACTGGAGCTCGACAACTCGTGCACCTAACGGAACCGTGACCACGCACTCGCCTACCGCCACTAGCTCTATTGCTACGGGAGCCGCTGGCAGGCTGAGGGTGCCGTTCCTGCTGTGGTAAAACAATGGCTGGGGCTAGCTAGGCAACAAGAAGAGCACTATTACCGGAAGGGGTGGGTCTTAAAACATGTGGGGGATCTCAAGAGCCCTCCACCACGTTTGATTCCGGTCTGTCTCGGCTGTTGAGAATTAGCAGACACATGGGACTGTGTGTCTTGATACCTTTTACTATATAGCGGTAATAACTTTTTCCTTAGTCCCCTTCAAACGGGGTGAGTTTTCATGAGTCATGGCTGCTGTATTATCGTGCTCAGCAGTGAGGCCCGGCCATTATGACCCTGGCCAACGCACCTCTCGCTTTACTCAGCACATGAATCTTCCAAGAACTCTAAACATGGCTCTGGCACAACTTATGAGCATTTCTTGGTCTCCAGTTTAGGGTGAGGCGTACCTTACTGCATATGTTAGACCGGGGTCAGTCGACATGAAAAACCGGCCCTTTACGGTTGGGATTGTATACAAAGAGAACCGTGATACTTGAATTTTCCGGCCGACCCAAAACCACCTGCTCTAGTGTTCTGGCTTCGGACTCGACTTCGACGTTGGAAAATCTGTTGAGCTGATGAAGGGATGTATGGCTATGGTCGGAGATGCCGACACCGAGGGTGGGATTGCCATTGACTTGTGTACCGAGCGGTTATGGTGCCTCTTGCGATTTGGCTGAACCAGTAAGCGGCCCAGGGTTTCGAGGTTGTAATTGTGTTATGTTGATGTTGCTTGACACAGAATCTTCATACAAACTTGGCTAGAAACCGGCAATGGCTGGACCTGTTATTCCGTGTACACTCTTACTATCACCTTGACTGTGACATGGTTGTCTTTGTCGGATAACTCGGAGACAGCTATCGGTCAAATCGGTGCAACATCCGAAGCGACTCGGAGACAGTCCTTGATTAAGATCCGACGACACCCGGATATATCGCGAAGTCGTTTTCCCCCTAAGTACATATAAAACGAGCATTAAGACCCTGGCCTTGTATCTTAACATGTCTGTTGAAAGACACTGTCTAGCGATACCCAATAACCGCACCAACTCGGTATCCCGACACAGCGCCAACATGATCGGAATTGGTCTCGTCTTGCATTTCATCATCTTTTCTCATCTCCTGCCATCCCTAACATGGGGTCTTCCATCGATTAGTCCCCTCCTTAGCCGCGAATACAGACCCTATCCGAGGCGCACTCTAGGCGGAGTCTCAGTGGTCGATACCCCAATTGTGCGAGCCGCTGAGGCGTTTGCCAAAAAACACGGACAGGACTTCACTTACAAACACATCATGCGTTCATGGTTATTCGGTGTGCTCGTCATCGAGCATAACGAAACATTGCGCGAGACTGTCGACCCCGAAGTGCACGCCGTAGCCGCGATTCTCCATGACCTCGGCTGGGATCAGACCGAAGACTCCCCGTTCGTTAGCCCCGATCGCCGATTCGAAGTCGACGGGGCCATTGCCGCACGCAACTTCATCCGGTCTCACCAGGACGGCAAGCGATGGGAGGAACGCCGGGTGCAGCTGGTCTGGGATTCCATCGCGCTGCATACCCAGGAAAGCATCGCCCTGTTCAAGGAGCTAGACGTCCAGGTGGTGAACAAGGGAATCATGCTCGACTTCGGGGGCCCGGGGCATGGTGTGACAGAGGACGAGTATGCCGCTGTGGTGAAGGAGTTTCCCAAGGACGACCTGTTGCCTGGCGTCAACGAGACCATCATCTGGCTGTGTAACACCAAGCCTGCGTCTACCTACGGTGAGTCGTGGTTTTGGTTCGCCTCCTTTGTAAACAAAATGCTAATCTCGTCTCTGTCAGACACCTGGATGCAGCCGTGGGGGGAGCATTACGTTTCCAACTATACGGCAGTGGGTAGTCGAGTATTCGATCGACTTTCCGCTTGAGATTCGGTGCTTAATTACCCGACGTTGGTACCCTGTCTTTCTAGTCATTTCCTGCTGTCGGACAAAAAGGGGACAGCTATCAAATCATGCGAAAGGGCGTACCTAGGGGCTTCTTGAGGCATAAGTAATTACCAACAACGACCATTCGAGCCCAGTCTTCGTGACCACGTAGGTATCTCAGTTGCCAGATAATGTCAATGCAAGCTAGCCACTACCTACCTGAAGATGAGTAAGAGTCCAAGTTGTGACCGTATGAGAAAGGCCGGCCTCTCCTAGTAACTAGGTGGTAGTGTCCTCCGTTTTAGGTTCACAAGGCACTACAAAATAGCGGTGGTCTCAAGGTTCGAGATTCGTCGAGCGTAATTCGAGGACCTCAACGCAGAGAAACTACATGAGCTGACGCCACTGATGTCTTTCCTGGAACTTGACGGAGTGGCATCATTAAGGCCTAGCTTCTCCCATTACCCTAAATGCCTATCAGAAACCAATCTGAATGTGTTTCTTAAAATGCTGCTATGTTGGCCCGATGACAAGTCGTCCCGTGAATCATAGAATCTTCTCAACATTTCGAAAGTGTATACCATTCGCTCCTCGGCATGCACCGAAACGTCAAAATTAGATGAGCAGTTGATTTGAGATTCGGTCACGAGAGAAGGGTCAGTGATTATGGCAATGTGCAAGGCGGATCCAGCACACATAGGCAGTTTTTTCCGCGTCAATCAGGTAACATATGATACTGGCTTCTACAAGTACTCGGACACATGCTACAATGACGAGTCCGCCACTGTTGGAACGTCGTTATGTGTCGCCTCCTTTGTCACTTTATACCTTGGTTCACTTCTCGAGCGCATTGACGGAGGTGGTGAGGATCTCGTGGAGCAATCGCCGTCCTGTCACAGGAGTTGCCTTTGCTTGAGGACTCGTTCCAGCAGCGGTCACCGTTCCAATGAAACGATTGTCGCCCGGGCGAGATTCGCCATCATAGCACTGCCTGTGCCTGAAGGCTCATTGATGACTCCAATTTCCTTCAAAGTCCGCCCGTTTTGGCACTCGAAATGGCTATTGCCCTAGACACTACGGAGGCTCCGGCCACGGCATAATTAGGGGGACTGGAAGGTGCCGCTGACTGACTCTAGCGCTAGGTTCATGTCCGGGCGCCTGGGAGCTGATGATGGATACCTCATAGATACATCATCGTGGCTCTCGTTCATTAGGCATGGAACTTTTCTGCCTTTTGGTAGCTAATTGTTCGTGATGGTTGGTCGGTCTTTAGATCAAAATGATGGCCACCACTTTTGATAAGGTAGGTAAATACATCGTCACTCGCTCTCATTTATAGCTCCCGCTTACCCGGTATATAGAAAATTGATGCAAGTTCGGCAAGCATATCTGAATAAACTAATATTGTTCTGTTGACCTAGGTAGTAATGCCCATCTTAAGGGGGCGGGTATCTATCTGCTTGAACACGGGCATGTTGAACGTACCCTTCGGCATGCGACGCCCTAACGCCTCGCGACAATGCGGTATAACATAATGCTCGGATATTAGACACGACACAAAGAAGCAGTGCTTCGTTAGTCTTTCTTGGGGCTAGCGGCGCTCTGTTCCCCGGGTATCGGGTCCTCGCCGAGACTCTCGGTTGGTGGACCACGGTAATTCCGGCGACCCCAGACCGCGTACCACACACAAGCAATAACAACAAAACCGACAAACACAACAGGGGCGTAATTAACACTTGCCGCAGTGACAGGGAGATAAGCGGGCATGCAGAACAGCGGGACCGCAAGTATTGACCACGCTGGCAGGGATCCCGTTAGTGAAAAGCACACGGAAAGCCGGTAGGAATGAACACGTACCAATGGCGATAATGTTGCACAGCCAGCCTATTCTGCCCAGGGAGAACTTGGCATCCTTGACGTGGGCGCGCCCTTCAAGCATGGAGACGGCGATAGGGGCGGCATACGACACAGTCAGCGAGATGACACCAACACCCGAGAAAGCGTTGAAGGCCGTATAGGAGCCAAAGTAGATGAGGCCCAACGCGATCTGGATAACCATGGAGAGCATCATTGCGTTCAGGGGCAGGTCAAGGGCGGGGTGGACCTGCTTCCACCACTTAGACCCCGGGATGGCGCCGTCGCGGGCAAAAGCCCAGGTGCAGCGCGAAGAGGCGGTGGTGCACGCTACGCCGCAGAGAATGGCCAGGACCATGAGGGGCAGGAGCAGGGCGATGGCAGCACCCGAGGAGCCGACGGCGGATTTGATGATGGTGGGCACAGGCTGGCCCGAGGGAAGGGCGACGAGCATGGCGAGGTCGGGCAGGACAAACATGAGGGGCACCAAGAAGAGCAAACCGCCGATGGTGTTGATGATAATGGTAATGACCATGGCCTTGGGCACCTGGGTGGCCGGGCGCTGGACCTCTTCGCACATGGAGATGACCATCCCGGTCGACGAGGTGGCGTAGGCGGCGTGGAGAAGACCGACACAGAACGACCAACCGGCAGGCCACCCTGAGGTAACCTCAAAACCGCCCAGGGCAAAGTCGGCGCTGCGCCTGCCCTCCTTGGCGACGGCGAGGATGGTGATAAGGATGGCGAGGAGACCAGCAAAAGTCCAGAAAATAGCAAAAGTCTGTGCATGTGCGCTCGCGCGTGCGCGGAAGCGTCTGTATTAGTACCCCATACATGCAACTGATAAGATCGAGGGCACCCTGGCCTAGGGAATAAGTCGATCGAGGTACTGGAGGTGGTTTTGCTTACATCTAGCAGGTGCAACCAGCGGTTACCAAAGGTGGAAATGAGGTTGCACAGCAGCGTGATGGCGAGAAAGGTCAGGAAAACCTGGTATTTCTCCTCGGCCCAGACGCCAACGCCGGGCTCCTTCTCGAAGACATTGACACAGGCGATGAAGAAAAGGGTGGTGCCGAACTGGACGGCCAGGGTGATGGTGATGTTGCCGACGACGTAGGCCCAGCCGCAGATGTAGGCGGCGACCCTGCGGAAATTTGCAGGGGCGAGCATGAAGGTCTGGTAGTAGACACCGCCAGCGGTCGGGTAGACAGATGTGATCTCGCCGAGCGAAGAGGCAACGCAGAGGATGATGAGGCTCACGAGCAGCCAACCCCAAACGACGACGACCGGACCACCGCCCTGCAGCGGGTAGTAGAGCGTCGTAGCCAGGCCATATGGGATGGAGGCGAGCACGAAGGACATGAAGGCAACGTGCCAGGTTGAGCGCGTGCGCACCAGCTCGGCCTTGTAGCCCATGGATGCCAGCAGCACATCGCCATCGTCCGACGACTCGTGCCCGGCGCCAGACTCACGCACCTCGACGGCGCCGGGCAGCGGGGGTTCGGGTTGGGCGCTCATTGCCAGGGGGCGGCGTTGTTGCGTTGCGTGCTTTTGTGTTTTGCTACGCTGGGAAACCGAGGGGCAACCAGGAGGGGGATTGGGAGAGGCAGGTTTCACTCACCAATCTCTCTCCAATGCTTTTTGGTGGTGGTGCCGGTTCGTCGGGCTTCCGATGTTTGGCGCTGGATAATCTCAAAAGTTGGAGAACGGTATGCAGTCCAGATTTGGAGGTACTTTTCAGGATCTGGATGCGGAAAATACTCCGAGGTAGAGCGAGTTGGTTCCCTCCACTCCTACGGCGGCCCCGAATTACGTACTGTTACTGATAACAGGTTTCCAGGAGGCAGGGGGAAAGGGTTCAATCGCCGCCCAGACCCTGCAACTCACGCTGTTTTATCGCCCCGTGGTGGGGTCACGCTGGAGCCGACCATGTGGGAGTTCAGGAGGGCAGAGGAAAGCCATCATTGGACAGGGGACGGCGAAGTCTATCTGGAGCAGGATCCTGGTCTGACCGACGCCCTGTTCAGACGCGACAACGTCCAAGTCTTTATAGTGCGCAGGAAACCATCTGAAGTTGAGAAGCGTCGAATGAAGCACGTGCTGTTTCTTGCATTTTAACTTTCCATCCTTGCAAGGGCGCCACACCCGTGCGCCGCTGGCAAGCCAGCCGTTTTGGTGCAAGGCACAAAGACCAAAAACGCCAAGAAGCAGTGGGGGCGGGTGGATGGGTTTAAAATTCTGCACCCGTCTTTGTCGACCTACACCCCAGGCTGCTCGAAACGAACAGCCAGCCCACTGCCGCTCGATACTCTCACCTCGTTGCTCTCCTGGACAAACGAAGAGGACAACTGACATCTCAACGCTACGTCTTACATGTCTCAAGTCGAATAGGGAGAGAACGTACATCTGTGCTCGTTCTCGAACGTAGTGACTGCTCATGACCTGGTTGCATAGTCGCAAGCTATTTCTGCTGAGCAAAGTGCTAAGATCTATGCGAGCGGAGAACATTCCAATTTCATTCTACAAGCACGGGTGCTGTAGGTGATTCAGTTGGTTACTTATAGTTAAATGGCTCGAAATGTAACTCAGTAAACATCCTAGGCACAGTAAGTGTTTACGAGAGGGCGCGAGGCCAAAAAAATATCACTGGTGGTGTAGTTTGGCCAACTCGCTTCTCGTCCATGGTATGATACTAGCACCTTGCTTAACTATAGGGAAGTCTGTCGGGATGCAGCAGGGGAAAAACAATCTTCAGATACGGCTACTACTGATGATGAAGGCGATGAAGGCGATGATGGCTCTCTCGAAAAGGAACAGAAGCTGAGCGAAGCTCATGGAGGATGTGGATGGCTGAAACCCCTCTGTGGGGCGAGTGCCTAGAGCTAGACCCACAACAAAGTCTGCTACATTTTCCCTTGTATCAGCCCAGATTCGCCGTGACCAGGCTTTAGAGTCCTAGTTGCTCTGACAAAGCGCCTTTCTCATGAGAAACTGAGGGACAGGGCTGGCAAGGCCTACGTGTCCTTCTTGAAGGATGAGGAGCGTTACCGCGCTTACGTCCTAGCAAGACCCCAAAGAGGTAAAGAGAGACTAAACAAGATGGAGCGTTGACATTGAACGGCTGGCGTGAAGTTGTATAAGTGGATACTCAATAACCACACCTCTGGTCTGAGCTGGCGAAAGTGTCATAAACCTGGCCGACTTGTGCTTCAAGACAAAGTTCGTCGCTGACTCGAGAGAGACTCACAAATGTGTTGACTAGTTAGTACCTAAGGTGGTAGAGTCATAGGCGTATAGGGTGTAATTGGAGTTGAGAGAGTCCGATGTTCTGATTCATGCCCGAGGCCAAGATGGGAGCGTTCGTTGCATTCAATATAAGCGCAGGACTAAGACACTGGTATAAGCGTTGAAAGGATATCTAAAGGAGAAAGACTCAAACTATATAGGATGACTCAGTGGACCAGGATTTTCGTTACAGGTCGACAACGCCCAAATAAGGACCGACCAAAACGCAGATTATATAGTTAAACCACTCGGTTTGAGGCAGATTTTGAAATGCGTGTCGTAATTTAAGTCTTGACAATGTGCATCGCAACGTTAATGTTGCCTTGATTTGCGAGATAGATTAGCCTCGAGGCTCTAGTCGCCACCTGTGATCCATTGCCCAAAGAGTGAGCGAGGAACTGTTGACGGCGTTATGGATGGTGCTTGTTTTCGCATTCGCCCTCATGACCTAAATAGATATCGCACATCGTTCCTTCTAACGGTGAGAATTTCAGGTCAAACTTGTACGTTGTATATCTACGCCTCAAAGGAGACACCCTTGCTGATGATACGCATGAACAACGCCTGTTGACTCGTATAACGTTACAGGCCGTCAGCGTGTCACTCATTCTTGTGATCCTAACTCCATTTTCCCCCTAATCTCTCGCGCCGAACTGTACCGTAGCATGACGTATGTCTTCGACTCATGACTTTTATGTCCCTGGGTAAAGACCTGTGTCTTCAAACGGCTTCGCCGAAAGTGCTTGCCAGGCTCTACCACTCATCATGGTGAGGTCGTCCTCTCGGTGGGAGAGCAGCAGTTCGGATTTACCATCCCAGAACTCACTGACGGAACGATCCTACTCATTGTCACGGTCAACGCCAAAGGTCAAATATGATGAAGGAGAGCCTTACTAGCCCAAGACTAAGCTTGACACCTTCATCTGCCCAGTTGACTTCGTAGGTATAACTTGGCGTCTTTCCACTCGCAGCAAGAACAATGTTGTCTGCTACGACTTCGGCCTGCCGTCCCGCGATTCTGGAGTTTGGGTTGGCTGCTTTTGTGTCGGCAACGTCGCCACACACATAAACGTTAGGGAGGCACTCGTCATCAATCTGCATCGATGGCTTCACCCGAATATGCCCTGACGGAGCAATAGCTCCTGGCGCGATATCGGCAATCAAGTCAGATGCGGGTGTCTGACCTGTACAGTTAATCTGCCAGTTGTTGGTTAGGAATGCGACATCTCGGAGGGCAGCAGAACCAGACACAAGGGCAGCCTACAAAGCAGTCGCACTCAATCTTGCGCCCGGAAGCAAGAGTGATGAACTTGCCGTCCGCGCTTTTGGGGTCGACTCTCTCACCGACGATGACCTCGACACCCAGCCTTCGCAGCCCGTCGGTGGCGGTTCTCTGAAGTTCTGGCCCAAAGCGATGCATGACCGCATGCCGTGAGTGCACCAGGGTCACCGACTTGTCGGGGTAGTGGCTTTTTGCGTCGCTGGCTAGCTCCACGCCTGCAGCGCCTCCGCCTGCGACGACAAGCCGCGTGGCAGCCTTGATGCGAGTTTGCATCTCGCGGAGGACCTCTATGCCCTCATTTCGGTCCTCGACACCAACCCGGGACGGCAGCCCATTAGCCACCGCTGATCCTGTAGCAATGACGAGGAACTCGTACGGGATCTCCTGCCCGCTGCATAAGACCACACTCTGTCTCCTTACAGACGTTACCCTCCCACGGATCCATTGCACCATGCCTCTTGGCGCCTGGGAGAAAAATGCGGAGGTATAGGGGATGAAGGCTTTGTGCTCATGGCCCTCGATGACCGAGAAGCGCGGTAACATCCAGGTAAAGTTGAAGTGGCTGTTGGGCTCTATCACGATGACCCGGTACCGGCCATCCCGGGGCAGTGAGGCTGCGAGTATGCGAGCGGCGAAATAACCAGCGTAGGCGGCGCCTACGACGACCACATTTCTCGTCTGGAAATGGCTGGAAGAAGGGATCACGCTCGGTGCAGTAAGCGCGGCAACCTTGGTCGATAAGACGCGGCGAAGGACTGAGAAAGAGGCACGAAGGGCATAGGCGGCCAGTCGGGCGAAGAGGCTCGCCTTTTGGATGCGCTTAAGAGTAGCCATGCTTCGTGATCATGGTGGTTTTCAGAACTGAGAGGATATTCACGTTTGCGCAGCATTATAAACCAAGGGGCACTGGAACCTAGAGGTAATTAGACACCTGGTCCTGTTGGTTGATGTGGCTGTCCGTCTTGGCGAACGAGAACGGCTGGCCTCGCGAACTCGCCGCTGACTGATATGGGACTCAAAAGTTACGGTACATTGAGTTCCGCTGACTCATGAGTGCCCTCCGTTTGCTGTACTCTTCTATTGGAAGGTGCAGGGTTGGTTTCCAACCACTGGCGATGAGGGCTATCAACTTAGGTAGGGCACTGTAGATAAGATAACTTGTTTTGATGCTCTAGACTGGCATTAATGGTGCCTTATTTGCACGAGAAGCTGAAATGTGTTGAAATGTATGCCCGATGAGCCTAGTTCTCCAATTGCGCCCATAGGCCAATGTAATTTGTGTCTCCTGTACGGACGTAATTACCAGGTACCTCCCCGCGGTGAAAGGGAAGGTTGGCCTCGAACGCGGGATGCGTGCGCACCGCAACTCATCACTCAAATGATTACCTACCAATACACTCACTTTGCACCGTGTTTACGAGCTCAAAGGTGGGATATGAGGCGTGATGGTGAAATTTTTGCCGGTTGCCGTCCGCTTTCGTGAATCACAAGTGAGTTCCTGACATTGATCGCCTCATTGGTTTGGATTTCCTCGATCCATGGTTCTTGGCAACCGCATGAGCGCGCGTCAGCTTCCCCGCCTGCGTTGCTCACCGTGGAACCCTGAGTTACCCCTCGTGCCCCTCACCTCACGCGCTGCATTCCCTCGAATTTGGATCTCACCATCCTTCTTTCGAGGTGTTGACGCGGTATTCGCTGTAAAGGATTGAAACCGATCAATTCCAAATATTTACGGCAAGCGTTCTGTCCAATGACCGAGTCGGCCCGCTCCCAACTCTCGTCCCGCATGGCCGGACTGAACCCATTCAAAGCTAAATCACGGCGAGAGGACGATGAGGATGATGTGGGAGAGGAGATTGATGGGAATAGTTATGCCGGCGGCGGTCACAGCGCCTTGCCAATCGACATCACCCAACATCCCTTGCGCGTGAGCCACGCTCTCCGCTCCTTTTTATGCCACAAGGGTCTCTTGGGTGACGACGATCTTGGGGACTCGCTTTCACCCTCCTTGATAACGCTTTTGAATAAGCCCATTGTTCAACCTCCAGCCCACATCTTGGACAGATCGCACCCCTTACCGGAGTATTTCATCAGCTCCAGCCACAACACGTATCTGATGGCCCATCAGCTATTTGGCGCTTCATCTGCCGGGGCATATGAAACGACCCTCAAGGCCGGTGCGCGGTGCATTGAGATTGACGCTTGGTGAGTCCCGCCAATGGTGTATTCTGGTCCCGCCATATGTGTTTATTCAAAGTTCTTGGAATGCTGACAAGAGGTCAAGGGACAATACCGACGATCCCACGGAGCCCAAGGTGACCCATGGTTACACACTCGTGTCAAACATCCCCTTCCGCGCAGTGTGCGAGACTATACGCGACGTGATTGATCGTGAGGCGGCGGCCCCCGTGGTGCAAGGTTATGCCCCAGCGCCAATACTCGTCTCACTAGAGAATCACTGCGATAGGGATGGCCAGCTTCGCCTCGTCCAAATCATGAAGGACATATGGGGAGAACGCCTGCTTAGTGCACCCGTCCGCAGGAAGGGCCACGAGGAACAGGAGGGCGGCGAGCCAATCAGGCTTGCCGATCTGGGCTCCAAGATTGCTGTCATTGTCGAGTATCATCTCCCGGACGAACCGGAAGACTCTAGCTCGTCAAGCTCATCCGACGACTCCGACGAGGAGAAGCAGGCTCGGGAGGAGTACAAAGCACGGAAAAAGGCCACTCCACCGTCCATCATCATCCCGGAACTAGCCGAGCTTGGTGTGTATGCGCAGTCCGTTAAGCCGCGGGATGACTCCTGGTACATCGAGGGCAAGATTAGGAACGGACCCCCTGAGCATCACCTCATCAATGTCTCCGAGTCGGGCTTGGCTTCGCATATGGAAGACCACGCGGTGGAGATTGCGCGACACAATGCCCGCCATCTCATGCGTGTTTACCCCAAGGGAACCCGGGTATCGTCGCGGAACCTCTCTCCGATACCGTTCTGGGCCATCGGTGCACAGATCTGCGCCCTCAACTGGCAGACCTTTGGCGCGAGCATGCAGCTCAACGACGCGCTCTTTGCCGGCACCGCGGGATACGTCCTGAAACCGCCCGCACTACGCCATGGTGGCAGCGGTACGCTGTCGGCGCCCGGCGCCCGGCGCAAAACGTTGCGTCTCCATGTTGCGGGTGCCACGGATGTTCCACTGCCCACTGGTCGCGACGATGGCGATCTGAAGCCGTACTTGACATGCACGCTGCTTCAACCGGGAAGTGGTACTGAGCTGATCAAGGTCAAGAGGAAGACCAAGGCATATCATAGACGCAACGCCCTGACCATGCGCTTGCTCGGTCCAGCTGGCGTTGCTGGCGAGAACCCCGTGCAAAAGGACCCGGTCTGGGACGAGGTTCTCGAATGGGAGTTTGACGACAACGAGATGGTCTTCGTGAGAATGCTGATCAAGGGCGAAGTGAGCTTCTCAAGCAACCCGGTCCTGGCTGTTGCCGCGGTTCGCTTAGTTTATGTTCAGCCAGGATGGCGCTTTGTTCGCATGTTTGACCTCCGAGGACACGAAACTACATGCTCCCTGCTTGTAAATTTTGAAGTTCAGGACTAAGCCGCTTCTTCAACTTTGAGCAGGCTCCAATTCCCTGGAAAATTCCAACCCAAGGCGGGCTTGCTTGCTCTTTTGGATCGAACCTCTTGTAAATTTTCCATGGCTACGATATGGCTCGCTTATGAGTAACTAGTCCTGCTGTAATCAAAATTCAAATTTCCCATATCGTGTTTCTGCGTGTGCCGCTAAGAGATGGTGATTTTTTGCTCTGATATTGAATATGTTGAACTCAAGAGTAAATGTAGTTATGGAGAATTGGTAGGGAGTAAACCGGGAATGTAGAAACACGACTAATGAAGTACGTTACCAAGACGCATTAACAGAAGCGACTTCCCTTGACTCAAATGAAGGCGTTATAGCTACCTCTTCCATCTTTTTGGACAGTTCTTGGACAGTTTGTTCATCTCGTGATAATCACATGTAACGCTAATGCCAAGACCAGAGCACCAATTCTTCTGCGTACCTCGGTTTGATGGTGGATACTTGGCAACGGCCTTGAGACTTAAACCTGTGTTAACTTCTGCCTCCTCTCACATTAAGTCAGACACGAATATAGCAGCTTAGCGCTTCGATCAAGGCACACCCATAGAACATGTCTACTTCAAGCAAGTTAGCCATGGCCGACCTGAACCCAGCCCTGCTGACGGGGTCAATTGGGGCCGCGGTGCTCTACCTCGCCATGGTCCGTGTTCCGCCCAGCCGATGGCGAATGGTGGTCAAGACGGCTTCGACAGCGCTGCTCTCTGCCATGACCGCCGTTCAGGACGGACCGCTGCTTCTCGTCGGCGCCCTGGCCTTGGGATCCCTCGGTGATGCCTTCCTCGCATGGGACGACGACGGGTCGTTCCTCGCCGGTCTTGCCAGCTTTCTGGTGGCGCACCTTTTATACATTGGTGTCTTTCTGCAAACCAACGCCAATTTTCAGGAGGGACTTCAGGCTGTGCTCCAGAGCTGGCGTGCCGCCGCCGCCGGGGGGTTGATTCTTTTGATCTCGGCCATGATCCTCATTCTGGTGCCACGGATCAACACGGAGCTACGGCCACCTGTCGTGCTTTATTCCCTGACCATCATGGTCATGGCTCTTACAGCGCTCACCTTGGGCAATGACCGGGTCGTCGTGGGCAGCCTCATGTTCTCGGCGTCGGACGGTATCCTTGCGACCGATCGGTTTCTGGTCTCTCCGACCTCTTCACACCGCCCTTGGATGCAATACGCTGTTTGGATCCTTTATTATTCTGGGCAACTGCTGATAGCTTTGGGTGTGCTACCTTTGGATGACGCGAAGATCACATTAGTCTAGGTTCGGCTGATAGGCAAGATCCTGGGTGCTGTCATGTGGAGGGGGTTCTGGAGGCAAAGAATCCTCTGCTGGGTTGCCCAATATCACACCGACTGTCGTGATCATTGTAAGGACGTGTCCCGGAGATTCGTCCGACCGAGCGCTGGGGAAAATCATCATCGTCAAGACTTGGGGAACTGCGTAACCGTCAGCTATCGGTTAACCTGTGTTTTCTTCAAGCCTATTCGTTTAGTCGAAATAACGAGACAGGCTACTTGACCGCCGCCCAATCTTCACTTGAGGTATCTTCCCTTGGTTCTAGCCAATGAGAGATTGAGTTGTGAAATAATATGCCCAATGATTCTGGGTGCGGCTTCCTGCCATTGAACGTAGCGACGGAAGTATATCCCAGACACAAGAGTGACAGCCGAGGATCATAGAACGCCTGCATACGAAATCGGTGTGACTTTCCCGGATGACGACCTTCTCTGGAGTCGATTTTTGGCCCGAGTTTTGGCTCCTACTCTATTGGGATAGAGCCGGCCTACTTCATGTCCCTGATCCCGTGGGCAGCGCCTACCTTAGGTTAGACACTCGCCAGGGGTAATGCCGTACGGGCAATAGGACTGGGGACATTCCAATTCAACAGGCAACTCGTGATATGTCAAAAGGATGTCACCATCCTGCTCTCAGGGGCAGAAGTGGTCGTATGGTTGATTGGTTTGCTACAGGCGCAATGTTATCCCCAAACCAAGGAGTAAGTGAATCAAAACAACAATTAGAGGGACAACTTCTAGTGTTGTAGTTGACTGGTTAACTATTTCATTTGACTAAACATCCTGATTAGATCCTTGACATAGCTATGAGGAACGACTTGGAAAGTTCATGGTTACTAATTAGTAAAGCTGAAGTTTGAACTGTTTAATACTAGTTTGTTTTAAATCATATAGTTAGATCCATATTACACTGCTATATTTGAGCCATTGACCCTTGCATTTCCCAGTAAGTATGGGTAACTTGTTACCTCCTCTAGGCGTCCCCAATGCGCAGCAAAATCTTTATGACGCACTGAACCAAGGGATGTGAAATACCATATGTAGCGTGGACCACGCTATGGGCCCACTTGGCCCAACGCTCCAAGCATCCCTCTCTCCACTTCCTGCAGATGCAGGTTTTTCCCACAGACACACAGTTAGAGAATGACAGACAGCATCAGCATCTGCACTCTACCTGCCTGTCCCCACAGGTTATGAGCCCTCTGTCGCTTCCTGATGGGGTTTTAGAGCAATTGAGCACTTACTACGGCTTTTGAGCGACTTCGAAAAACAAGATCGATAGCAATCGCGTCGAAGGACAAAATCGACGACAACCACCGCATCGATATTCGAACCTCGCAGACCAAACGAAAGCCCGAAGCCTTCGAAGAACAAGATCGACTGAAGACCAGGTCGATATTCGAAGCTTCAGACGTACCAGACCAATATGGTAGATACCGACTACGCTCGGCCTGACATGGCCGAACTTTTCCAGCAGTTCCTGGCCCAATTGGGTACTGCAGCTGGATCCGGCAAGGAACGTAAGATCCCACTGGTGGATAAGCTCGTACGCCAAGAAGATTACCCGGGGTGGCGTTCCAAGACTATCAGGGCATTGGCCCGCTACGACCTCGACAAATACATCCTGGAGGACGTACCTAAGCCAACCGACGAGGAAGCGCTACGACAATGGAGGTTTGACCGGGCTGACGTTGACGACTATATCAGAGCCCTGGTTCCTGACTATGAGGTATGGGCAGAGTTGTCCGGGATGGGTTGGAACGATACCGAATCAGACCCTAAGAAAACCTTCGACTACCTTACCTAGTACTTCGAACGGGGTTCACCTAGGTCAAACTACGAGATGCTACGGGAATTCGTTACGATACGACGCGAAGCCTTTGATAAGTGCGAGTCCTTCCAACGACGGATAAACTACCTACGCCAACGTCTCAACACCACCACGTTCAAGCAGTCAGATCAGTCATATACGTGGTTTGCCCTTCAAGGCATTGCAAAGGAGTACCCAGACCTCTACAACAGATCAGTGGTCAAGATCCAGGATGGCAACCTTACCTAGAGTGACCTGATGGTTGAGCTTCGACAACTAGCACTAGATGAAAGAACTAAGCCAGCGATGACGACGATCAAGATCAACAACGCCAAAACCGACAACAAGCCCACATCAACGGCTACAACGACATCCACGTCCATAACGGTAGAGGGCAAGTCCAAGAAATGGGCAACTTGCGCCACATGTAACAAGAGGACTTACAAGGGCCACCTAGTCCACTGCCGTGCCTGTGGAGGCCATAGCCCAGATGGTGTTTGCTGGCGTTGTGAGCCGGAAAAGGCTCCGGATACATGGTCCTCCAAGGAATACTGGACGAAACGGAAAGCCGAACGCCAGACTTCCACAACTGGCCCTCTCCACCAGCAATCTGGCGTTGGAAACCCGAACAACACAACAGACTACGACCCAGCCACCCGGTCAACACTGAAGAAGGCCGACGATGGCAGGAAGGTCATTTTTCAAACCAGCAACCTTGCTCTTAACTCAATCGACCTTTCGGCTTTTCAAGGGGGCCCACAGCGTATCTAAGCGCTGAAGTCCAACAGGCCCTTAAGGCGAATACATCTGATGCGCTGAAAGACACGATCGTCTATGACTCGGGCTGCGCATCGTCTATTTTCAACGATAGGAAGTGGTTCAAGACTCTAGAACCACTACCACAGGCGACGACGACCCTATCAGCTAGTGGCGACCTTACCCAAACCACCATGGCTGGCACAGCCAGCTTCACTAGCACATTGTCAACGGGCATCGAGGTGACCATGGAGATCTGTGGGGCGTTGTTCCAACCTGGCTCGCCATGCAACCTCCTGGCATCTGTAAGGCTCCGCGATGAAGGTGTGTTTTGGAACCAAACCAACGACACGCTCTACTACGACCACGGCGACATCCTGGCTGAGCTGAAGTGCCAGCTCGGCGTGCCGGTCGTTGATGCCAGACCAACCAACCCACCAACCACAGCAGCACTCATCTCTGTGCCGTACCGAACGATGCATAGGCGACTGATGCATGCGGGCAGGCAAGCGGTCGAAGCCGCATACAGCCGCGCAGGCATCAACCTTACGGCCAAAAGCGACCACTTCTACGAGCCCTGTGTGATGGCCAAGATAACCGATGAACGTGGTAAACAGGCTCCAGTACAGAGCAACAAGCCATTGGACTTCATCCGGGTAGACCTTGTAACCCACCGTACATTATCCCACCTTGGCTACCAGTATAGTATCCATATCATCGATGAGTGGTCGAACTACCACTAGGTCAAGTTTACGAAGAACAAGCGGGGCGCGTTTCACGCTCTAACTGACTGGGCTGGAATGATCTATAACCACACTGGCTGTCGTATCAAGTCGATAGGCATCGATGGTGGTACAGAGTTCGGCCAGGCGACGACCACGCTACTTGACGACAAGTTCAAGGACTGGGCAAGGAAGAACGACATCATCATCCTCCAAACCACCCCAGAGTCTCCATGGATGAACGGCAAGATCGAACGCGCAGCGCGGGATATCCTAGACAAGACCCGGGCAACCATACTGGCCTACAAGGTGCCAGAGCATCTATGGGCTTTTACACTCGAAACCGCAGTCCAAACCACCAACGCGCTACCTACCAGAGCCAACCCAGGCTACCAGAGCCCACACGAGCGATTCGCTACTGCGATGGGCATGCCAGATACTTCAAGGAAGCCATATATCCACCACTTCAGATCCTACTTTTGCGAGGCATACTACTACGTCAAGCCACATCGTAGGACCAACTCAGACAAATTTGCCACGCGCGCGGAAAAGGGCCGGCTAATTGGCTACGTTGACCTCCATGGCAAGATTTACTGGATCTGGAACCCGAAGACTGGGGCCATCATACGCGCTAGTGCGGTACGCTTCAACGAAGGCCCTGAATACCGCCCTGACGATGATGTCTTGGATGTCGAACACGAGGCAGTCTTTGCGGATACAACCACCGAGGAGGAGCAGGACGTGGTCAAATACTGGGTCACTGTGGCCACACCAAGCACCGAGGAACGGCCCTTTGGCACCTCTATAGAGCAGCAACAACCAGCACCAGAAAACGACGCCCACCACGACGAAGATGTTGAACCAACCCAGGAAGATGTGGATGCCCAGCTGGCTGATTGCATTACGTGGAAACCCATGCCAGTAGCCCAGGACCGCACAGGTGGCATCCCAACACCCGAAAACACGCCGGATCCACAGGATCCAACACCACCGCCAACCACCACCCCCAGTATGACCCGCGATCTGGAGGATATTACGGATTTACAACGCGAGGCACCAATCCCAGCTACTACCCACATGGCTCCATACGTGGGTAGCATGGTCCAACCAGAACCTGATGAAGCTGTGGGGGGGTCAGAACGCCCACGCCGAGCCAGGGCGCGATACGACACAGGCTACCACCACAGCCTCGCCCACGGCAAACCGCCTACCAAGTCGCTCTACGCAGGCCACCTGGTTGAGCCACAACCACCAGCAAGAACCATCGAACTGGCCCTCTCTACGATGAAGATTGAACAAGACATCCAGGCTTGCAAGCACCCTGATATCCCAAAGAACTATCGCCAGGCCAGTCGTTTAGGGAATTTCGAAAGCTATTGGCTCCCGGCGATGCGTAGACAGGATGACAGCCTTACCGACAGAGCAGTCTACGACCTGGTTCCCAGGCGTAGAGGGATAACCATCCTTCCAAGCAAATGGGTCTTCGATGAGAAAACGGACCCTGATACTGGCGTTACAACACCACGGGCACGTTGGGTAGTCTGTGGCAACTTCGACCAAGGCTCATGGAACACGCAAGACCTATACGCAGCAGTGGTCAACAGCGTGACGGTCAAGACCTTCTTCGCCCTGGTAGCCATCCGCGACCTTGAATGCCACCAGTTCGACTTCAAGACCGCTTTTCTCAATGCCAAAATACCAGATGGAGCAGAATACTATGTCCAGCCACCTGATGGACTAGACAAGCCAGCAGGCATGGTCTGTAAGCTGAAGAAAGCACTATACGGCCTACGGCAGAGCCCACTCTACTGGTTCCTGACAGTCCAACCAGTAATGGAACAACTAGGCTTCAAACCGCTAGACTCTGACATCTGCCTCTTCAAACACCATACACTTGATATCCTCGTCGTACTGTACGTCGACGACCTTCTCATCGCAGCTACCACGACTGGCCTGATCGATGGTATTCGTGATGGCTTAAAGCGCGAGTTTGATATCAAAGAGCTAGGCGAGGTCAAGCGCTTCCTTGGATTCGACATACTACGCGATAGGACGGCCAAGAAGATCTTCATCTCGCAGGAGACCTACACCAGGGCACTACTAACTAAGCGTGGGATGCAGGATTGCAACGGAACCAAGACACCATGGCCCAACAAGTTCGAACTACCGGCTACTTGGGAGGCCATACCAGACCGGCAGAAGCAGTATATCAAAGATACTGGCTCACTAAATTGGCTGGCAAACGGTACCAGGCCAGACATCGCATACACCGTTTCCCGCCTTGCAGAGGCCAACGCAGGCCCATCGCAAGCCCATCTTGACTTGATACGGCACCTCTACCGATACCTGCAAGCAACGACCACATACGGCATCGAAATTGGAGGCGATATTACCATTGATGACCTCCTCATGACCACATTCGCCGATGCCTCACTGGCTGACCGACTCCCGTCACGCCACTCAACTGGTGGGCATATCATCTTCGTCGCGGGAGCCCCAGTGCTGTGGAAAACGAAGAAACAGACCTACGTAGCACTAAGCACCACAGAGGCCGAATTTACCAACCTCACGCCAGCCGCCCTATCAGCTAAGTGGGTGGCTAAGATCCTCGAAGAATGCGGTGCTCCACAACCAACACCGACGGTCATCTTTACCGACAGCTTAAACGCATACCTTACGGCGATGAACCCACTCAACAAGGCTCGTACCAGAACAATCGATATACGGTACAAATGGATCATCGAACAGACCCAAAGGAAGCTTCTGAAAGTTGAGCACATCAGTGGCACTGAGATGCCTGCGGATGGCTTGACGAAGCCACTAGCAAAGGAGAAACATGCCACATTCGTGAGGCTAATGGGTATGGTTGCAAAGAAGGTGCCGTGGGCAGATGGCCCAGACTAGGAGACACTGAGAGGAGGCTAAATCGCTTAACAACGCGATGAAATTCAACACCAAGGCTGGGCCACAAAACCCTACCAAACCGCGGCCGTAACGCCATGGATTTCCTATGTAAATAGATAAAAAGGAGACTGGCGATAGCTTCGATTCGTAGGGAGGAGGGCTGCCTGTGGGGGGGTGTAGCGTGGACCACGCTATGGGCCCACTTGGCCCAACGCTCCAAGCATCCCTCTCTCCACTTCCTGCAGATGCAGGTTTTTCCCACAGACACACAGTTAGAGAATGACAGACAGCATCAGCATCTGCACTCTACCTGCCTGTCCCCACACCATACCACGGGCGTTTCTATTGGAATTCATTAAAGACGTTGCTTGTTCCCACGTCGAATAGATAGCAGAGACTTTAGATGCTAAGCAGTCGGAAAAGCACCTGGAGCTATCGAGCGGTCGTGGTTGAGGTGGTTTCTTGTGATACGCAATTGGGAAGCTCGTACAGCGTACGGGAAAGAGCAAAGCCCTGTAACGGGGCGCATTGAAGATGAACAAAGTGCATTACTTTCTACAAAGGAAAGTAAGAAAAAGAAGGATATCTATATATACAGAAGAGAGGTGGAGCTTCCTGTTGATACTCTGTAACTCAGGAGCTTACTAAGCTGTGCTCACCGCCTTCAACATTTCTGCTTTCCGCGTTGTCGAAGTTTTGGGGCAAATTTGGTTCCTCACTCCGTCCGTCTCTGTCACTGCTCTTGCGATTTATGATCGCCCGGGCCGGGGCGCTAAGGTTGGTTGTCAACGAAGACCTGCCAGTCTTCTCAGCACCATCTCTGATTTGCCTCTTGGACTCTTCCTTTTCTGCTTCTTTCTCCTTCTTTTTCCTCATCTTCTTCATCACTTCACCAGTCAGGTCCTGCTTCAGTAGCCGCTCCAGAACATCTCGCTTGCGGGTCCGCCGATCGCCAATAGAAATGAGGATACCGGCCGCAATATTGGTGGTGATGGAACAGCACAAAATGGTAGTAGTGACGGCGGCCGGCAGTCGATGAGCCGAGACGGCCCAGGTGCAGACCCCGAGCGAGATTTGCAAGCAACTGTGAAGGTCGAGGAGAAGGATCACAGCGATTAGCAATCGCAGAGGGAAGGCATGATGTGTTTCCGTCTCGTGTGGTTTGTAAAAGGTGTGTGACTTTGCGAGCTTGGTTTGGTGGTGAACCAGCCGGGATTGCTCCTTTTCCGAGAGCACGGGAAAAAACACATCCTTTTTCCTATCCCCTTGCTGAGACTGAGCCTCGACGTCGCGATCAGGTCGACCGTTCCCATTTTCTGTTGGCAAGTCGTTGTGGTCTTCCAGATCAGGGAGCAGCAGCTTCTTGCGCAGTTTCCATGTCTTTCGGTCTGTATAACGTGTGGGAGTCAGTGTCATGAGTTAGTTGAGCGCTTGGATAACTGCCTAGGCAGACAGAGGAAGATAGCTTACGGTAATGGGCCACGAATATCATATGGTACGTGTCTTTTGCACGAAATGGAGCGAGCCCGTCACCAACGACGCCAAACAGAGCCACCAGGGTATAGTCGATAACGTCAATGGCATACAGCTGTCGATCACCGACATAGATCCAGCCGATCAAGAACAACACCCAGGCAAGCCCAAAGAGGGTGATCAGGGTAGCATACAGTGTGACAAGAAAGCCCAAGGGCCTTTTGACGTACTTGCCAAAGGCCTTGAATCGCTGTTTGATCTTAGAGCGCCGAGAATGCAGCATATGCCGGACGTAATCATTCAGGGCTTTGATGTCTTCTTCGGGCCAACCAGCTAGGGAGGCGTCGTTTGGAAGGATGGCGTACTGCGGTTCGCTTAACACCGAAGACAGGCTGGGCGAGCGAGCGCCTGCGGCCGGCTGCCCCCCCTCGGCAGCCTCTGCGGCGGTTAAGGTTTCTTTCGACCCACTAGGAAAAGCACCAGGCATAGGAGGGAGTTGGGAGAGGTCGTACGTCGGCCTGCGGTTTACCCATCTCCCGAGAGAGGGGACGAAAAGGGAGTTCTGGATGTTTGTGATGGACGAAAGAGTCGCCACCTCGGGATCTGTTGGCGGGTTAGGTTAGCTGGAGCAGGGCTTGGAGCAGCATCAGGTTGCTTACCGACAACATCCAAAAAGTCGACGATCCTTGAGTCGTAGCAGTCGCTATCCAACGCTTGTCCCGGTGGGTTATTGTCTTGCATGGTGAGGCGTCGCCGACCGGGAAATAGGCGGCGTCTTTGGGCCGGGGCGTCATCGGCAACAGCAGCAACTGATACTGGTGATGCTGTTGGAAAATTTACCGACGCGGCCCGTTGATCTCGATTCTGACGAGACGGCGCTTCTGCGACCGCTGGTAAGGCACTCCATGCCGTTACCGCAGGTATCGCGGGTCGCTGAGGCTCGGAGCTAGACCGGCGACGTCCTGGCGATTGTTGCCCGGTGGCGTCGACTGAGGCAAGTCTCGACGGCAGTGTCGGTGCCCTCAGTCTACGAAGGCGGATGGCTGATTGGTGACGGCTCAGTGGGAGCACGGGTGCGTCTTGAACCGCGGCATGCGAGGACGGTTGTTCGGTTGCCGGGGTCCCAGGTGCGGCATCGCCCTCTGCAGGGAGTCTGGCTGGCAAAGCGCTGGCCTGCTCTGCATCGAGAGACCAAAAATAACCGTCATTTTCCTGAGCTGCGTGTTCTCGTGCCTCCTCGGTTGCCTCGGCGATATCAGGAAATCTCTCCGCCATCTTCGCGGCAAGGGCACAACTCAGCTTTGGGAACGGAGTCCTGGGGCTGGTTTGAACCCCATGATACTGCTGACTCAACCAACGCCTTTAAAATCGTATTTATTTAACTGAAATCGAGTCTGCCAAGGAAGTGTGTAAGAACGGTGGTTCTCGCTCGAAGCCAAGTTGGTTCTCCAGTGACGTCATTCGCTATGGTACCTTACCCGTCGTCATTCTCGCCCCGAACTTGTCACGGGCCACGCTCATAGGCTGCAGAGTTGGAAGCACGGGACTAGACTGCAAATGGGCGCTTTGAAATGGGAAACAAGAACAATTTCACTTCCTTGGTTCGTCGGTAAAAGCTCGCTACGTAGTCCGGAACCAAACGTTGGTATTTTCATCTCTCCTTCTTTTGTTTTATTTGCCTCTGAAGGTAGGCCAATTATTACTAATTCTTCTAGGGACTTGTATAAGGCTTATAAAACTTACGGGAACCCAATGGACGGGAATGTGGCATGTACCTACAGCAATAACTCTGGTTGTACTGTGTAGGAGTGGTGATTATCTGGTTCAGTTGGATGAACCGCAGCGTCCCAGAAATTGCTGATAAATGGCTTGCAGACTTGTTCAAACGGATAGTTAGCTAACCACAAGATTAGACCAGTTAGTAACTCACCCAGCCTGAGTACCCACTACGGGCGCTTAGCGTGGTCTTCTGCATTCCAAGTTGGTGGTTAGATATTAGAACATGTGATCCGTGTACTAAGAGGCTCCAAAGTCAACTCTTGCTGAGGGGCATAAGCAGGGGTAAACTCATCCATGCCTGTGCCACTGCCATAAGATTTTAGCCCGAATGTCAGAAGGGTAGCGAAGTATGCGTACGAGGCATATAAAAATGATGCTGGTGCATCAAGACCTCGCCTACCAGATTACCGTGTGCTGCGTGACTCAAAATATCCACGTAACTATCCATTTCGAAAAACTTATCGATTACACAGTCTATTGTCACCTTTTTTTTTTTTTTTTTTTTTGCGCCCGGGGGGGGGGGGGGGGTGTATGTAACAGCCGCCTAGCGTGAATCATTCTGATCCGAAATAGTTGACCGTGATTTCAAAGTGTAGACGATTTCTCTTTTGAGGTTCGCCATGGAATTAACGATTAAAGTCATCAAATTCCAGATAAAGCTCGCATTGCCCAAGAGAAACCACACATTATTTAACCTACTCTTCGCCACTTCTCAAATTGAAGGCCATTGCTGTCTAAAATTTGACCAAGTTAAACATCTACCCACCTCTTCAAGCTGCTACAGTAGTCACGATGAGGCCCCTGGCGGGCGCCAAAATTTGTACTGCGACTGGCGACCCTTTGGAACCTGAGAAGGAACAACCAGGTTCAACACCCACAGCGACCCTCGATCTGACCACACCATCGGCATCCAACGAAAAGCTAGAGGAGAGAACTTCGGTTCAAGCAACCAATGACGGGAAACAGGCGGGCAATGATGCTGCGATCAAATACCCCAGCGGCTTCAAGCTTGCATCCATAATTCTAGCCCTCATTATGGGCATCTTCCTTGCCTCTTTGGACATGGTGAGTTGTTGTTTGGGTTGGGACAATGTTCGACGAGCCTCTGGTACTGACGCTTGCATAAGACCATTGTTGCAACCGCGATCCCCAAAATCACCGATGAGTTCCACGGTCTAGATAAAGTGTCGTGGTACAGTGCCGCCTTCTTCATGACCAATGGGGGCTTCCAGTCATCGTGGGGCAAAGCGTATCGCTACTTTCCTTTGAAGACCACCTTCCTGACGACCATCGCTGTCTTTGAGCTCGGGAGCCTCATCTGCGCCTTCGCCCCAAACTCGACCGCCTTCATCGTTGGCCGTGCCATCAACGGCCTTGGCGCCGCAGGAATTGGCACGGGCGCCTATACCATCATCGCTTTCATCACCGAGCCCAGCAAGCGTGCAACTTACACAGGTTTCGTGGGCATGTCGTTTGGTGTTGCCTGCGTTGTGGGCCCCCTCATCGGAGGTGTCTTTGCCGATAAGGTTACCTGGCGCTGGTGCTTTTGGATCAATCTTCCTATCGGCGGCCTGTCAGCCCTTATCATTCTCTGCTTCTTTCGGACTCCTAGCGGTGCTAGCCCTGTTGCTGCTCCCTGGAGGGAGAAACTGCTGCAAATGGATCCAGTCGGCGTCGCCCTGGTGATGGGTGCAATCGTCGCCTTTATGCTTTCGCTCCAGTATGGGGGCCAAACCGCGCCGTGGAACAGCAGCGTCGTCATCGGCCTGCTCGCCGGTTTTGTTCTAATCACAGCAGCTTTCATCGTCTGGGAACATTTTCAGGGCGAGCGGGCTGTCATTGTTCCTCGCTTGTTCAAGCAGCGGGCCATCTGCGTCAGTTGCCTGTTCGCTGGCATTTTTGTCGGATCTTATTATCTGGTCATCTATTACATCCCTATCTACTTTCAAAGCGTTGGCAACGCTAGTCCCACCTTGTCTGGCGTTTACAATCTTCCCCTCATCATCGCCACGACCATTTCCATGATCACATCTGGCATGCTCATCAGTGCCACCGGTCATATTGCTCCCCTCCAAATCGGTGGTGGTGTGCTTGCCGTCATCTCGGCAGGGCTCCTCTATACTCTGGACATCAATACGGGCATAGGGAAGTGGGTTGGATACCAGCTACTAGGCGGCGTTGGCTGGGGCCTTGCGTTTCAGATCCCCATCATTGTTGGGCAGGCAAATGCAGATCCCGAGGACATTTCGTCGGTGACTGCCATGGTTCTTTGTGAGTTAACTCCTCTTTATTTCGCTTGTCTCACTCATCTGCGCGCTTGCTAACCCCGGATTGTTCCGGCTCTAGTCTTCCAGTGTATTGGCGCTTCCGCACTCGTAACAGCTGCCCAGGCTGCCTTCGTCAACCGAATGGTTCAAATGATGCCAACCACAGCACCAGATGTTGACCCGGCCAAGGTCATTGCAACAGGAGCTACCCTTATACGGGTCGCCTTTCCTGATGATCAAGTACCCGGTATCGTGGTGGCATACATGGCAGGTATCAAGGTGGCATTCGGCATATCTATTGGCGGTGCTGGCCTCGGCCTTGTCATTTGTCTCTTTAGCAGATGGAAAAGACTACATTCAGACACGGTTAAGGATGCCGTAGTGGCCGCATGAGGGTTTGGTATGTCTGGGATAGTGTTGGAAAGTCAACAGCCACGATTCCACGGTCACTGATCGATAGAGGCTTGCAAGAGGGTTTTGGGAGCTCCAGGGCATCCCACAGCAGTCAATTGAGTCCTTGAGAAGCTTCTGAGCGATGAGGTTGTTGGTTGTCAGTTCCACGCGTCCGTCGCTTTCCATCCCTGTAAAATATGTGCTCTGCCAAGCGCTCTCTAATTGCTGTGGAGCGCAGCTTCCTAGCTTTCCTTAGCTTACTGCGCCTGGAGCCCGTGCTCATTTCAACAGATAGATTCTTCTTCTATGAACATCAAAAGGCCAGTCGGCGTCAAAATGATAGAAAGATGCAGGCAACGTTATAATTGTCTAAGTAGTACATCGCCTTGAAATAATCATTGTTGAAATGATTACTTTCTCGCTGTCGAAAGCGGTGAGCACACCTTAGTAAGGTCCCTATCTGGGTAGTATCAGCTGGGAAGCTCAGGGGTATTTGCCAACCTTCTGTATATAAATAGCCTTCTTTTCTCACTCTCCTTTGTAGAAGGCAATGCACTTTGTTCATCTTCAATCCGCCCCGTTACTGGGCGTTGTTCTTTTCCTATGCTGTACGAGCTTTCCAACTGCGTATCACACTCGCTTATTCCGCCTCAAAGCAGAGTGGAGCGTCCAATTGCTTCGACTTTGCTGGATGGGGGCTGAAGGCCGCTTCTCGTATATTCCCTACTAGTAGACTTCCCGGTAGGGAGAGCATGTTGGCCTAGCAGAGGTTGTGACCATCAAGAACTTATCTTTTGGAATTTCAGCTGCCTTAGCACGGCTCTGAGCGTGGCTCTCGACGTGCTGTGGGCACGGTACCTCCTTGCAATGTAACAACGGTGCATTTTCGATTCCCCAACTGCATAGCTCCAGGAGTTTTGGACCAATGCCGGCTCTTCTCGGAATCCTTGCCGGAGCGGGGTTGTGACGGATTGTCTGACATGCAGCTGCCAACCATGCTGCAACACTTTCCAGAACTCGAGATGGAATAGTCCAGTACGTCAATCCTGGTTCAACGCAACATCGCACTGCTGACGATATGGAAAACGGTCAGGGGTTATTCAATAGTTTACTGGAACATGGGATTCTTGAAATCGCGCAGAAAGCTCGCACGGCGGACGGCGGACCATAAGAACGGAGGGAAGTCTGGCGAGATGCCGTGCAATATAACTCTAACTTTAGGCGACTTGATAAGTTGGTACCACATTACGCATATAGTGAGCTGCATTTGACCGCAGTGTCCTTAAATTCCAAAATGCTGGTTCGGTGCTTTTTAACCGGGCTTGCGATCTTGGCGCAACGAATTCATGCCGGCCGTAATCTGGACGGCGACGACAAGTATTACGACTACATTGTCGTCGGCAGCGGACCCGGAGGAGGTCCTCTTGCAAGCAACTTAGCACGGGCAGGTCACTCTGTCCTGCTGGTCGAAGCAGGCGACGACCAAAGCAACAACGTCAACTCTGAGATCGTCTCCTTCTTCGGTTTTGCTTACACTGATCCCACACTGCGCTGGGATTTCTTCGCTCGCAACTTCGCAAACGAGACTCGAAATCTGCAGCACAACCATTTGACATGGCGTCGTCCCGATGGGTCATTCTATGTCGGCCGGGATCCGCCTCCCAACTCGACTTTGCTGGGAATTCACTATCCTCGCGGCGGCACTTTGGGAGGAAGCTCAGCCGTCAACGCCATGTCAACCATTTACCCCAGCGAGAGTGATTGGCAAAATATCATTGAATTAACCGGCGACATGTCGTGGAGGTAAGGGAGAAAAGACTAAGGATCGAGTTTCTCTGTTTTGTTGCCAGGCCATTGACCACGACTGCAGCCCAGAACATATGCGTGAGATCTTTGAGCGCATCGAGCAGAACCACTATCTGAACCCTGGGACTCCGGGCCATGGATTTGACGGCTATCTCGACACAATCATGAGTAATGAGACTGTCTGGGATGGTCAGGATGACCTTCTGACAGCCCTCGGAACGGTTTCTGAACACCTTGGCCAGGACTCCGATGACATTATCACCAACTTGCTTACAGACCCGAACGCTTTGATCCCAAGCGCTGAGCGTGACCAAACCGAAGGCATCTTTGGTTGCTCACTGCATGCAGACGCAGCATGGCGACGCTTCAGCTCTCGCGACTATATCCTTGAGACGGCCAATGCAGTGGACTTGGACGGCCAAAAGAAATATCCACTCACTGTTCAGCTCGAGACGCTAGCCACCAAGGTGCTCTTCGCAAATTTGGATCAGCCAGACAAGATTCCCAGGGCAAAAGGCATCGAGTACCTTCAAGGGCAGAGCGTTTACAGTGCAGACCCACGCCACACGGACTCGATTCAAGGAACCGTAGGGCGGGCATATGCTCATAAAGAAGTGATTCTTTCGGGTGGCACTTTCAATTCACCCCAGCTGCTGAAGTTATCTGGGATTGGGCCTGCCTCGGAGCTTTCCCAATTCGACATTGATGTCGTCGTTGACCTCCCTGGGGTTGGTGCGAACCTTCAGGACAATTACGAGGTCCCTGTTGTGGGACACGCCGCCAGAGACTTTCAGCAACCGATCCCCGATCCTGACGCTCCCCAGTGCACCTTTGGGGCGCCTGGTGATCCCTGCGTGGATCTCTGGAGACAGGGCCAGGGACCCTACGCAGCAGGGGCTGCTTTAAACAGCATCTTCCGCAAAAGCGCCCATGCTGCATACGACGAGCGCGACTTTTTCTTGGTTGGCGGCATGTTCGCCTTACGCGGGTTTTGGCCGCCAACCGACTCGGTACCAGCTGACCCCCCCAACATGTTTGGGCTGTCGACGGTCAAGATCAACCCGCAAAGCCGGTCTGGCACCGTGCTGTTAAGGAGTTCCGACCCCCGAGATACCCCTGAGATTAACTTCCACCTGTTCGAGGAAGACGACGCCGGTACCGAGCTGGATTTGAACGCCGAGCTCGACACGGTCAAGTGGGCACGCCGTGCGTTTGCCGATATTCCTGCTCCACTTGGGCCTATTGCCCCGGTTGAACCGCCCTGCCCGAATGGGCCGGCCGCAGACGGCACTTGCAACGACGAGATAGACAAGGAGTGGATCAAGAATCAAATCTTTGGCCACCATCCCACAAGCACATGCGCCATTGGCTCGGACAGCGATCCCATGGCCGTCTTGGACTCGAAATTTCGAGTGCGTGGCGTCCGGAGTCTCCGTGTTGTTGATGCGAGTGCGTTCCCTCGCGTACCAGGCCCGTTCCCTGTCTTGCCGACATTCATGCTTAGCGAGAAGGCAACCGAGAGCATTTTAGAGGATGAGAACTTGTGGGATTGAATCGGTTGCGCATACTGAAGGAAAAGGGAGAGGGTGTTTCAACTCAGACAGTTCTCAACCAAACAAAACTCACTACTTTCCGTTTCCAACGCAGTGACAAAAAAAAAGGCAGTGTGAATTATCCTTCCGAGGGTAAGCAACTGGGAAAGCCTCTTGCGAAGAAGAACATGTTCTATAATTCGAACTCCTGAGGTACTATCTCCTCGCTATAAATCGCTATGCACAATAGCCGTTCACCTACCGTAAGAGGAATCGCGCTTCCACGAGGCCCTGTCCGACAATCTCGAGATCCGATCGCTACAATACCGGCAAGCGCAGCGCAGCATTATCCCCGTTATTCATTCATTTCTTTTCAAAATGCGGCCGCCAGCCACTCTGACCCGAGTGATCAGCTCTCGGCGGATGCTCCCTTCCATACTTGCGGTAGTATTCCTCGGATCTTGAACCGAACCTGGCACAGATTGGATATTCGGGAAACCGGTTCAGACCCGCCTCGGTGTTGGCATGGATGAGGTTCCTTTTCCTGTCAAATCTGTCAGTCCTGGTGTATATGGGGGCGGGAGTTACGGCCAGCCATCCCGCGGATCCAAGGGTTTCCTCAACAACCGGACAAGATCTGAGATCGAGCCACACTCATCAATTCATAGACGGACAATCAAATTTAATCAAAACCAAACAGCATGTTTGATGCTACCACCGAGTGCCAGATCCGGGTCAGCCCGGCGGAATGATGACGGTTGCAGACCTAGCTTCCTGACTTGCTGCCCGCATCAGCTCGCCGCGAGGCAACATTGACGGCTCTTGGCGAAACTTGGATTCCTGTTGATAGTCGGGAAACAAACATTACGGAAGACGCCTAGGAATGGAGATAGAAATGTCCATGCTGAGACGGGCCAGCTTCTGTTCTCCACGAATCGGAGCCGCCACTTCCGTTTCAGCCAATCTGCGGGAAAAATCCCAACGGGCGCGCTGCGTCACGTCTCACGGGAAACGCGGACAGCCAGCCATGAGAGGGGCCAATCGTCGGCAGCAGCGTAGCGACGGGGTCCAAAGGGGTGGAAGACTGGGGAATGTGGCGTCTGGGGAGGAGGGGTGCCAGTCAGCATCATGCCTGTGTGCCATGGGGAAAGCTGGGCAGAATGCAACCTCACCAAGGGGTTGCCAAGAAGCAGCGACGGCACCATCTGCCGGCGCCTCGCCTGTTTGAACTCCCGGCGCCAACCAATGGGGCCGAATGGGTCCTGGCTCGGCATCGAGGCGCTCCCCTCGGTGAGAGAAGGGGGGGGGGGACGGCTCAATTTGATTAGCAAAGATTAAATTAAGCTCCCTCTCAAAAACCTTCCGTGCCTTCTTCCACGCGGTGGGCGGAACTGCTTTATCGCCCCTTGTGGACAGTGCTACAACGGCGGGGGTCCATTCTCCGTGCTGGGCGTGCAGATCCCGACCCGGAAGAGAAATGATCGCGGCCTGACGCCGGGGTGCTGGGCCGCCACCCACAGCCGATGGGCCGTGAGGGTTCAATGCGTTCAAGCAGCGCCATGTCTAGACATGAACCTGGCGTGTACCCCAGATTCCCAGGGACACGCCAATCTATCTCGCTGGCGTCGCCGAGTCCGGGGCCGCTTGGCCAAGACTTTCCGTGCAGAGGACGGCGACGAAACCGGATGAACCGTTGGTTGATCAATTACGACTCAATGGGCAAGTGGTATGGAAAATCGGCTCAGTCTTCCACTGCCCTTGACAGGCCAGTCTTTCCGGATTGGGACTGACGGTGCCTCCGTGCCCCGAGATCTCTCGTGAAGACCTATGATATAAGGACGAGGGAACGGACGCTCGAGATCAGTCCAACTTGCTCTCACTCCTTAACCAGCTTCCATTCCTTAGAAGTTTGTTGCACTCTCGCAGTCAAGATGAAGCAGTACCTCCAGTATCTCGCGGCGACCCTGCCTTTGATGGGCCTGGCCACGGCTCAGCTGGCCGGTAACCTACAGTCTGAGACTCACCCCAAGATCACTTGGTCCAAGTGCTCTGGCCCGGGCTCCTGCACGAAAGTCGACGCCTCGGTCGTCATCGACGCCAACTGGCGTTGGCTGCACGACTCCGACGGTACCAACTGCTACGATGGCAATGAGTGGACCGACGCCTGCAGCTCCGCCGACGAATGCGCTGAGGTGTGCGCGATCGAGGGCGCTGACTACGACGGCACCTATGGCGCCTCGACCAGCGGCAACTCCCTGTCGCTCACCTTCTTGACTAAGCACGAGTACGGCACCAACATCGGCTCGCGCTTCTACCTCATGAACGGCAACGACAAGTACCAGATGTTCACCCTCATGGGTAACGAGTTCGCCTTCGACGTCGATCTCTCCACCGTCGAGTGCGGCCTGAACAGCGCCCTGTACTTCGTCGCTATGGAGGAGGATGGTGGCATGGCCAGCTACCCCAGCAACAAGGCCGGTGCCAAGTATGGTACTGGGGTAAGTCGATTCCTACCCGCAAGGCGAATGCCCTACCCCTATGGTTCCACCGATTAACCGACCAAAAATAGTACTGCGATGCCCAATGCGCCCGCGATCTCAAGTTCGTTGGTGGCAAGGCCAACATTGAGGGCTGGAAGCCGTCTACCAACGACCCCAACGCTGGTGTCGGCCCCATGGGCGGCTGCTGCGCTGAGATCGATGTCTGGTAAGCCATGACCCCCCAGAAATCGACGCGCATAGGGTGGCCGAGGACTTGCTAACAAATACCTGCAAGGGAATCCAACGCCCACGCTTTCGCTTTCACCCCGCACGGCTGTGAGAACAACAACTACCACGTCTGCGAGACGGACAACTGCGGCGGTACCTACTCTGAGGACCGCTTCGCCGGTGACTGCGATGCCAACGGCTGCGACTACAACCCCTACCGCATGGGCAACACCGACTTCTACGGCAAGGGCATGACCGTTGACACCAGCAAAGTCTTCACGTGAGTGTAACCGCCTATGATTCCAAGGCTGTCAAGATTGCTAACCAAATATTCTTGCATCAAACGATAGTGTCGTCACCCAGTTCGAGGAGAACAAGCTCACTCAGTTCTTCGTCCAGGGCGGCAAGAGGATTGAGATCCCCGGCCCCAAGCACGAGGGCATCGAGGGTGACAGCGCCGCCATCACCCCTGAGCTCTGCACCTCCATGTTCAAGGCCTTCGGAGACCGCGACCGCTACGCTGAGGTCGGCGGCTTCGATGCCATCAACGATGCTCTCACCAAGCCCATGGTTCTCGTCATGTCCATCTGGGATGATGTATGTTCTGCCCTTTTGCACAGCCAATGGTGCTCAAGTCACCCTCATGATGCTAACTTTCACTCTCTTAGCACTACGCCAACATGCTCTGGCTCGACTCCAGCTACCCCCCTGAGAAGGCCGGCCAGCCCGGTGGCGACCGTGGCCCGTGCCCCCAGGACTCTGGTGTACCCTCCGAGGTCGAGGCCCAGTACCCCAACGCGTAAGTTTCAATCCGAATGATAGTGGTCAGATTGTTCTCATGCTAACTATCTATATAGCAAGGTCGTCTGGTCCAACATCCGCTTTGGCCCCGTCGGCTCGACCGTCAACGTCTAAGTTGGAAACTGCCCGGGCTGTTCCCCCGCCCTTTCAGATATTTGTTCGTCGGTGGAGCCGCAGTTTCTTTCTTTTCTTAGGTTCGCGAACCTTTGAGCTTGTGTATCGTAGGGTCTCATAGTACATACACGGAGAAAATTGAGCTGTCAAGTTCTCGACACTATAATGAACCTTGCAAAAACCTAACGTTTCCCTTATCTTTGGTGAACGACTTGCTCCGGAAACCTGGCATTTTTACGACTAGACAACGCAGTATTGGTGACCCTCTTATCGACCGCGGTCATCCTTAAAACGGTGAGTTGCGCATGTCCAAATCGGACATACCGCAGAAGTGGCTGTTAGGCAAAATGAAGGATCCTAAATCTAGTACTAATTACAGGGAACCAACCGCTCGACGGCTATTTGGTTGGAAAATTCGCAGCTTATCAACTGACAGGAAAGGCAATTACCCAATTGCATCTCTATGACGGAAAACCCTACTCCTGGTGGCAACAATCCATATGAACACGAAATTCGAGGGGAGGACTAAGCATATAACTGCCTAGGTAGGTAAAGTTCAGACTTCATAAGAGGCACGAATTTCAGGGTTCCCTTCGATGCGAAGCTCCCCCGAGTCGAAATTGTCTTCAGATGCCAGCAACACAGAGCCGACCTAGTGTGAAACATTGGAAGACGTCATCTTCGTTTCTGCCTCCTCTGCCTCTTATCAAATCGGAAAATAGTTTGAGTGACTAAAGTAACTTTTGACAAGGTGACTTGTACAGTGGACAGAAGAAATACTAGACATATAGAATTAGGTAGTCAGGTAGCTTACCTAGTTTTATATGGAAGCGACTCTATAGTATACCAGAGAGAAGATACCAATAGAGATTTGTTGTATAACCACCTATCTTAGCTCAGGCGCCTCTAACATGCGTCCCTGTATACTCGTTCCCCTCTGGTTCTCGTTTGGTTCCCATGATGGTGGCTGATTACCTCGCCTCGGGGGTACATGATTTGTTTTATTCTTCAGACGACGAACTAGCCGTCCTAGGGTGCCAATTGTCTCGAATCGTAGCGCAGAAGATCTAGTCTAGGGCCTGACCTTTTACTCCGCAGAGTAGATAACAGGGGTGGGAATCATACATACTCCTGCATTTGCGCTGCATTTGCAACTATCTTACTGCTACACAAGCCCCTAATGGCTTAATTTCGAGTAGTTAGCAATTCTGTTGACGAAGGTCGGTACCGAGGAATTAGGCAATGTGATGGCCTACCACAAGGGGTAGCGTTTTCGGCAATATCGCACCCCTTTCCTGCTCCATATGATTGGGCGTTGACTGACCACCAGTGAAAAGCCTCCAATTGGTAAGCGTCAGTCTCGGAAAGTGTTCGCTTTCAGCCGGTCCGAACTTTGAATTGGAGATATAGACATGCCTGCAGGACCTGTATCGGATAAAGGCTTCTTCCAAGCAAGGGGACGTAGTAGCTTGCTTATAAGGTTCACAGAATTCCCTCCCCTCAAGGTTTGCAGGTGTGAGCATTTTCTGCTAGTAGCCGAGCTCTTGAAACCCTAGCTAAGCTCCTTCTTTCCGCGGTCTTTTCCCTTCTTCCAACCTTTTGCCATACCGCAAAACAATCGGCGCAGAATGGGCCTCCTCCATCTTGCCGCGACGGCTCTAGTCTTAGGAAACGTCTGCACCAGCAAGCCTCTCTCTCAAAGAGCGGGAGTTTCGGCCGCGAAATACTGCGATACGGACACCGAGATTTGCTACTCCGAGTGGGTGAGCCCGGAGAACATCGCATTTCGTATTGCCATTCCGGACACAGCCACAGAAGGCGACTTTGACGTCTTGCTCCAAATCGCCGCGCCCAATACAGTAGGATGGGCTGGGATCGCATGGGGAGGTGTCATGGTCAACAACCCCCTTACGGTGGGTTGGGCCAACGGGAATACAACGGTTGTCTCGAGCCGAAGTGCGACGTAAGTTTACCTACAGTACTTACCCAACCTGGGTATTCTATAGATCAACGCCGGAAACAAACGTGAGACTATGGACTCACCATCTTCTGGATCCAGTGCCCGCACGTATCCCACCCCTTACGATGGAGCGACCTATACTGTCTTGCCCAGCTCAGGGGTTAACAGCACACACTGGACGCTCAGTGTGCTTGCCCAGGGGGTCAGCGCTTGGGGAAACACCAAGCTCGACCCCGCCGGGAACGTGTCGTTCGCCTATGCCCAGTCAGCGCGGCCTCCGACTGAGCCAGCCAACAATGCTACCCGCTTTAGCATTCACAACAGTCGTGGAACGTGGACTCATGACCTGAAGAGCTCCCAGATTGCCAACTTTGACGAATTAGTTGGGAAGGCTTCTCTCAGAACGAGGGCTTAAGTCGTGAACAGCGGCTGGGAATACACGGTACATGGAAGCTGATGTGGATATGAACTGAATGTAACCTGAATTCAGAATTTCCAGTATTCCTGGAGATTTGATCAGAATGCGGAGAAAATCGCTGAACCGGGGCAGCTGCACCCGAAAGGCGAAAGATGTCGTTCTGGGGTAGTTTTGAAGAAACGAACAGGAGGATTTTTTTTTTTTTGCAATAACAGTACTAGCTACCTACTAGTTACCTACCGAAGATATCCCGATTGAAGCATTGCCTAAAGTTTTAGAGAAACTTGGGTGTAATCAAGACGCCGGATACTGGCGTAGGATAAAGACAGTGTGCGCTTATTGCATCTTGACCTTGACTGTCTCTGTACAGTCACCCAGCTGGTGAAAAGATACCTCGGTAGTTTGTGCAATCCAGCCTGGTTTGTAATCTTCCCCTATCTCTAGCTTCGCCAGTCTCTTCTATGTAAGTGGCACGGCAATCCGGGTTGTGGTGCTGCCGAAGATCCGTCATCAATTTCAATCATCCTTGTGACGTGCGATTGGCCGCTTTGACACTCAATTCCTCTTTGGGAACGGAATGGCTCGGCAAAACGACTGTCGGTTTACAAAAACACACCTCTTCCGATCTTGTACCCGCAAGACGGTACAGGGGTAGTAGAGACGGTAGAAATGATATTTAAATAACGGAAAATCTCCCGAAGTAGCAAGTTCTTGATGTCCTAGATTGAGTCGACGCGCTGCCCGCTTCGTGAACCATCCCCTGAGCACCCAGCTAGACAGTCAAACAAGGATGCATTCCGGGCTTCTTTCCCTGCTCGGCCTTGCCGGGCTTGCTGCCCAAGCCTCAGCACACGGCCTCATCACCAAGCCAGCAACGCGATCACCGGGCCAAGTCACCGAGGAAGCATGCGGCAAGATCATGGCCGAATTTTATCGAGCCGACAACACGTCGTACCCCGAGGCCTTGCTTCGAGCCAACCCTAACGGCCTGCCGGCTCCCTATGATCCCGAGAACTGCAATCTCTGGCTTTGCAAGGGCTTCCAGTTCGATGACAACATTGCCAATGTGCAGAACTACACCGTTGGCCAGGTCATCGATATGGAAGTGTGGATTCGTATCCCGCATGAGGGATATGCCAACGTCTCGGTCGTCGACACGGCTAGCAACAGCGTCATTGGCACACCGTTGCTGGCCTGGCCTGATAGTTATGCCGGCTCCGTTAACCCGCCGGAAGACCAGGTTAAGTTCAGCGTTGAGGTTCCCGACTTGGGCGACAAGTGCACCGAGGCTGGTGCCTGCGTAAGTCCTAAAAGCTTCATCTACTTTTTATCTTTTCCGAGTTTGGTTGGGGCAAGTAGAACTAATCCCGTTGCTACTACAGGTCATCCAGTGGTACTGGTTCGGTCAAGGGCAAACGTACGAATCGTGTATTGACTTTACTGTCTCTAACCCTGCGAGCAAGAGGAGATTCCGTAGGTACTAAGAGGCTTACTCCATGGCCGGCCCAGACCTGTGCGTGGAGATCCAAGGGCATGCTTTGAGATTGTGGAAGGGCACCGGTTTACTAGGCGGGCGCTTTCCCCGGATGAAAGGCAATGGTATCAGATTCGAATAAAAACAATTGTGTTGCAGAGGGCTTCAATGTTAGTGGTTTAAAAGCAAGAAACCAAAGGTTGGCTTTGGGAACTGTTCAAGACCGTGCTTGCTTTCGGACGTCTCCCGGGAGTGTGTTTTGTGCCTGATGTTTCTTGGTGACAATGATGGTCTTTATGTGAGACTTGGGGCAATCCTAACAAGCTGAACAAATGAATTACAGAGCAAAGAACGTGTGACAAAAAGTCATTTTTCAAAGGCAGTATGTCGTATACGTACAAAAGCGGACCCTTTTGCGATTAGTTAACTCTTTATTTGCCCATAACTATAATTATAGCCTACTTTATGGATTTATGCACTTAGACTCATCAGTGGTTGCCGCTAAGTCGAGTGTCTGGGGATTTGCGTGGCAGACTCGATCCCTCTCGTCCAGTCATACTTCAGGTTGACTGTGGTTGGCCCTTGCAATCGGGACTAATTCAGGTTGCAATAAGCGCCGCGTTTCAGAACCCGCCAGCCACGACGCTTCAAACGTCGCCACAGGATTGTGGGCCTGACCAAACAAGAAGCCAGGAGTTACGAGACTGCAAATAGAAGCATCCCGGGTTTCCACTCACCAGCTGCGCCCTTCCACTTCTCGTTTTTCTTTTCTTCTATCGCCGTCTTGCGGGCTGTCCCTGCCGCTCCTTCGCTATCGAAATGGTCGGCCAAAACAGTTGCAGCATCATTCCCGATGCGGTGCCGAGCGATGCCGGCATTGCTGGAGCAGGTGTATGTCTCGCTGAACCCTTGAGCTCCACCTTTTTCTTCGTCATCCTAATGACCATCTAGGTGCTCCTCGCCTCGGCCATTACCGCAGGTCTAGCGTTGGGCATATCAGCCAGCTTGGTGCTACAACCATTGATATGGCGCCCGTCATCATTCACAAACCAAAATCCAAACCCTTCGGTGATTCGGCGTAAACTTCTGAATGGGTACTCGGACCAACAGATCATGGTGGGGATAGGCCTGCAGAGCATCGGATTTGTCAAGTCCAACTCGTTGGTGCCCTACCACTTTTTCCTCATTTGGATGTTGGCGCTCCTCTCGATGGCGACGCATAATGCGGCGCTCCTAGCGCTGGTCCAAGACTTCAAGCGGGACTGGGTTCTGAGGTGGATGAGGCAGGTTCTCATGTTTGTGAACCTGGCTCTGTCCTGCGTGTACGGCGTGTATGTGCTGCAGAGCAAAGTTAGAGATCTCCCAGACACGCTGCCAATCGGCTGTGTCTGGAAGCTTGAGTCGACTTCGTCCAACGTTGGCGGGCTTGATTATGTTGGAACCATCGTTACCATCGCCGGAAACTGCGTCGTGTTTGGCTTGGCAACGTGGTACCTGCAAAGTCGGAATCAGCGGTTCTACCAGATTGTCCAAGTCGTTGGCCTCGTCTTGATGTCGGGAATCGCCATTGGTACGTTATGCTACCTGAGTGTGCCCGAAAGGCATGGTTTGGGACCTAACCACTCCGCTGTTCTAGGCGCTACTGCCCGTGCGTACCTGCTCTCGCAGGCTTTTGGCACCCCGGATGTGAAGCTCAGCGACGAAGGCGAGAAGCAGTGGAGTTTTGGCCAGCTGCTTTCTCTTCTCATGCTGATCTTGCCCGTTATCTCGGTGATAGAGATCATGCGAGGGGAAATCGCAGTTGCGCCACCGGTATCGGATGAGGATAAGCAGGCCTTGTTCGACGAGGAGCTCACTAAGAATTCGCGGGTGGGAGCGGGAAGTTGAAAGAGGCTTCGATAAGGAAAAATGTTAGAAACTCAATGAGGACAGGTTCGCTAACCAGGGCTTTCAGTGGCCATCAATCCGTGTCTCTTCCAAGTACAGTCCACATAGACTAAGATACCTGGGCATTAAAGGAAACCTGAAATGGCATCCCAAAACTCGCTAGGCGATTCTGACATGGGAAGATGCCCTGCCTGTGGCACAATTTTGAGCTCGGCGCCACTTGGGCCCAGCAAATCCTTGAACCCTTCCATGGCCTTGACAAGCGCCCCCTTGCCATCTCCATCACCGACAACCAAGAGCCCGGGCACTTTGGCACCCTTCATCTCCTCGCGCATATCGTAATCCCACAATGCCTGACAGGAATGCTTGAAACCCTGAACGCTGTTGGCCGCCACCATGTCTGTCATCCAGCTGGCGATGTCCTTCTTCTCCGTCATGGTGTGTGGATGGAACCAGCGCTCCACTGTCTGGCCAGCAAGTTTCCGGATGCCGCCGTCGGGGCCCTCTGCCACGGCAATGCGGTCCTTCCAGGCCGCCGTGTTCTTGTCGCTGGAAGCGACGTTGAAGTCGCACGCGACGAACCTGCCAAGGAGGTCCGGATACTTGAGTGCAAACTTTAGCGTGGTAGCACCACCCATCGAAACCCCCACGAGGGCGTGCAGCTTGGGGATGCGGAGTGCCCGGAGGAGGGTGGCCAGGTCGTCGCTCAGCATGTCCAGGCTGGCAGGGACTGGCGGGGAGGGCACGTCGTGCCGGCCGCGGGTATCGTAGCGTAAGATGCGGAGGTCAGGGCGAGCCGCCTTGAGGATCGCGATGAGTGGATCCCACATATGCATCGAAGTAAGCAGGGAGTTGGAAAAGGCCACCGTGGGCGCGTCTGGGGACGGGTTGCCTTCCAGTCGGTAAGGGATCGTCAGGCCGTCTGCCGCCGTGATGAAGGCCTCGATTGCCGCGTCCTTTCCGCCCGGCGTTGTTGAGATCTTGCCGTCCGCGGTGGTGAAAGCAGCGCTTGGTGGCAGCCGGGAGAGGGAGTGAAGCTCCCTTGGTGCTGGGCCGAATACGTAAAACAACTCGTAGGTGCGGCGGCCCTTGTGGGCGATATAGTTGGCAAAGACATCCTCGCGCCAGGAGGTGCTCATGGCCGCCTTGTGTTCGGGCCCGTCAAGGCCGTTTTCCTTGGCGTACTCGTGCAGCGTGACAATCCTGACTTCCCCGGGCGAACCTTCGATGACGGAAGGGGTGCGGAAGACACGGCTGCGCAGCCATCCGGGGATCTTGGAGAGCATGGGGATATGCTCCTCTGTGTACCACTTGGTGACGGCGGCCTCGGCGCTCTCCACGCCCGGCTTGAGCGATACCTCAACTGAGACAAGCACGAGCCCCTCTGCTTCGGTGTCAGTCAGCTGCTCGACGGGGGCGAACAAAGGGCTCTGCTGCGTGGCCACCAGGTCGAAAAACTTGCGGTCGACGTCGACCTGGCCGATGGTGGCCGCCTCACGCGGAGAACGGTTTGCGCGCAAGTCGGTGTAGGTGGGCGTCTCGAGGTGCGCCATCGACGTCACATCGTAGACAGCGAGGAAGTGCGGCTGCTGGTTGTCGGTCGCGCGATAGCGCAGGCCATTGGTGAAGATGTGTGGGAGCCGCAGGCGTGTTGGGCCGTGCTCGTTGTTGTACCACTCGTGGAACTGGTCTAACGACAGCCCCTCGCGGGGTTGCATCGTAACGTAGAGCATACCCGGTCCGTTCCCCGCCATGGTTCGCAGAAAAAGCGTCGCAGACAAAGCGTATCGTATAGAAATTCTACTACCTCGTGTGATCGATCTCTTTGATTTCCGGTGAAGTGGCGCAAAAATCTGTGTCAATTCGGCCGGAAGAAAGTAGAAATCTCAATGGTTGAATTCGAATGAATTCGAAGGCTAGCAGGACACAGCGAGACATGGCACTTCAAGAGAGAACTGGCGGCGGCTGCTCGGGCTCGGCCTTGAGGTGACGTTCGGAAACAGTAGTGGAGCCCGGCTCTTTGCCCCGGCTGCTATCCTCGAGAGGCAAAGCGTTTTTCCGCTGCCTTCGCTTTGCCATGGCGCCTGGAATTTGGTTTGGAGAAAAAAACTTAGAACCTTCACACAGCAGTGGTTGAAGTTGAGGACATTGGTAGTACGCTGTCAAAGATTCACGCGCTTAAGGTATATAAAACAGAGGCAATCGAATGCGCTCATTCAATTTGCATTTCATCCCAGAAGTGCCCAAGAACTGGTCAAGAAACCGTTTCCCCTCGTCCCAGATGCATGCCTACCCGACCCCTTGGAAGTTGATATCCAGACCCGTGTCACCCCTGTCCCCGTGAACCTGTGAACCCCTGAACCCCTGAACCCCTGAACCCCTGAACCCCTTTTTCAACTCCAATCCAGCTTCCTCGCTCATGCTGTTGAAGGCATAATTCATACACTCGTTCTATTCGAACTCCGACCCCATCATCAGTGTGCTTTCGCGTCGGCCAATTCAAGGCTCGCCCCAGATCTCGTCGGCGATTTCGCGGATCAGCGCGAGCTTCTTCTTCTCGTCCTCCTCAGTAAGCGGGTAGCCACTTTCGTGAGTACTGAAACCACACTGCGGGCTGAGGCAAATGCGCTTGAGGGCCTCCTCGCGGGTCTGATTGTTGCCCTCGGCAACGAAATCCGCGGCCTGGTAAATGCGCCTCTTCACTTCCTCCTTGTCTTCGAGCTCGCGGACCTTGGTGGAAATCGCACCAATCACAACGTTCCTGTCTTTGGGGAGGAACTTGAGCGGCTCAAAACCGCCGGCCCGCTCCGTGTCGTACTCGAGGTAGAAGGTGTTGACCTTGAGCTTCTGGAAGAGCTTCTGTGCGATCACGTCGTAGCCGCCTTCCGCGAAGAACCTCCCTCCAATGAAGTTACCCCGGCAGAGGTGCACACCCGTGTGGAAGTCAGCAGGCAGCTTGCTGATGCAATCGTTGTACAGCTCAATGTACGCGTCGAGAAGGTCGTCCACGGTTCCAATGTTGTCCGGGTCCTCCACCCACCCCTGTCGGAACTTGTCGGAGCAGAAGTCTAGAGATCCAGTCAGATGCTGAACACAGAATGAACCACCGACAGCCTACTGGTACACTTACACGCCAAACCGGGGTCATCGAACTGCACATTGCGTAGTCCGGCCTTGTACAGCTGGTCCAGTTCCGCCTGGTACACCTTGGCCACGTCCTTGAAGTATTCCGCGTCGTTCGCGTACGCCTCCTTGGTGTAAGCTCGACCCTGCTTGTAACGCATGTGGAACCATGCTGGCGTGATCATCGTGAGCTTGATGTTTCCCCATTCGCTCTGCGGCACAAACTTTTGCACGAGCCGAAGTTCGTGGAGGTTGGACTGCGACTTCTCGGCGTTATGCCTGAGCTTCGACCCCGTGATCACCGACTCTCCTGGCATAACCTTGCGCCCTCTTTCCAATAAGCTTACAACATCAGGATGGTAAGCTCTGAATAGCTCTGCGTTGGCATCCTGGAGTCGGACGGTTCCCTCGAACTCGTCCCACATGAGGCCCCAGAAGCGGGTGCGGTTGTATTCACCGCTGTTCACCGCCTTGAACCCGAGATCTTGCTGCAATTTTACCACGTGACCGACGGCCTCTTCCTCGACGGCAGGCAGGCCGGCGGCTTCTGGGCTCAAACCCTTCTCTCGGATGGCTTCACGGACCTCCAGCAGCTTTTGAGGCCGCAGGAGGGAGCCCATGTGTTCGGCACGGAACGGCGGCATTGTGATGAGATTTGGGAGAATTTTGCTTGGAAGAGACGTTCAATGACTGCTTTAAGAGGTTCACTCCAGAAGCAAGCGTGGTAGGACGTGGTGAGAGAATGGGGGTTGAAAGATCGAGGGGGACGGCTGGCGCGAGATGTCATGGCGGATGCGGGGCACAGCACAACAATTGACCCCTGACCGAATCAGCCCGCTAGGCGCCGATTTGTTGATTCAGCCAGAGCATACTCCGTACCGTCCCCGCTTGGGGATCCCATGCACCAGATTGTACGGGTTCGTAGGCAAGCAATTATCCCGAGAGCCACCCGAGTGGGAATGCGGGGACGGCTGTTGTGGATTGTGGGTCCGCTTGCTGATGGGCCATTGCGGAGCCTCGAGCCAACGGAAGCAAGATCTGTCGCCGGAGATTGACTAGCCCCTGGCTTGCTTGCTTAGCCAGAGTCACTTGCTGTCGTATCCAAATGGTGCTCATGGTGCGCAGTCTTGGCAGTAGTTGGGTATTCGAAGCTTTGCACACTTTGTCTGTGCTACTAGTGGATGTCATTATTCGATTAGGGTGCTCTTTGCTCTACACAGTCACGGGGGGCCTTTAGCAACGGTGCTGTCGAGTGCATTTCAGAGTCTCGCAAACATTTATTATGCTGCTTAGGCTGCGAAGCCACATTCGCACACAAGTTACGTGAATTCTTTGACTCGGAAGTTTTGGTGCTCGAGTTAAGATCGGAAAGCGCGCCAAGAACGAGAGTGGGAGTGCTGGTTCATGGCGCCAGCTTGCCTCTGTTGGACTCGTACATCAAGCTTGCACCGATAATCTATCAAGAACCGCCAATGTTGATGAGAGTAGATTTCAATTACGATGAACACAGGTCTCGCAAAATGTCGATTCAAACGCTAGTGCTTACAAGCTCGCTGCAGACGAGTGGGATACGCGTCGCGAGAGGTCGAAAAATATATACGAAATCGATGAGGATTTTCTAAGGGGGCCTTGGTGCAATCCGACCCACTTGGAGGAGTGCTAGGAGAACCTCCATCTTCCAAGCAATACAAATGTGCTGCCAGAGGGTGCAACAGGGGCATACAAGGAGCCCAAACGCGCAACGTAGAGAACGGGCCTGGGCAACTACCGAATTTTAACAGATGGACAGAGAAAATTGATCAGAGAATTCAATGCCAGAATAGCCAACTCCTAAGCAATGTATGTGCAAGTGTGGACTGGCGACTCAGTAGAACTGAATTTTTGCTTTCGGAACTTCGCTTTCATATCCGGCGTAACTACCACACCAGCCCGCTCAGCACTGGAGTCGGCAGCGTTCTTGATACGCACTCGTTCTCTGAATTCACGTTGTAAATGAATGTTTTATGTTTAAGTTTCAAGAACACGGCATCCCCAGTATGCGCTGATCTAAATTGTCGCATGTTCGTTGGTGTATGCTTGAGGTAGTTTCATCGAAGGGTACGAATTGAGGGGCGATTGGCGTTAGGTCCATTATCAACACTTGTCAAAGCTGAAACAAACGCTAAGTAGCATAGTGTCGAACCCACTGGGTATCAGGAAGGGGCACTCAGTATGCAGGAGCAGGTGCGTAGATAGAAATGTGACCTGGGAAGGCAGTCTTGGGAGTTTGAGAACAGGTTTTCATGGCTCAAGAAGCGACCACCAGACATCAACATACAATCGGAGATCAAGCAGGAATCAAGCTGTATTTTAACCTCTACAAGCCTATCAATCTTGCAACCGTGAATTGTGGTTATTGGACTTCCGACACATAGTTGTGTTAGTATAAACCCTGTTAGCGCTACGTCACTAAAAAAACACGAGAGAGCACTGAATCATGCAGGAGAATCGTATAGGCGAATGTAGCTCTCAACTCGCCATCTTGCCCGAGGCAGGGAACTGACTCACGTCTTAAGAATTGCCTGCTCGGTAAGAAAGCAAGCGGTACTGATTCAGCAGATGCAGGGTAAGTTCAACGTCAACTACTAATTTAGTTACCCGTTCCGTCCAGTATCTTCTCACAGAACAAAGGCCTGCGCTTTCGTCAAATAGTTCACGGCTGTGGCACAATGAAAAGACCAGGTGGGCTGGTGTCTTCTTCTCTACCAATAAGTATACAAGCAATCAACAGACTAACTGTATTAGAAGCTATCTGGACATTGCTCCCACTTCTGTACCGCAAGACCTACAAGGTAATGTTTTGTTCTGTTGTGCTCTTTCCTGTTGTCGATGGAATAGAAATACATAGTGTAGTATGCTTTAGATTTGGTGGTAGTTCTTGTATGCTTGGAAGTGGCTTTTATCAGATGTTTAGACGTATCGAGGAGGGTGATACAAAGTTGAAAAGCTCTAACAGTGAACGGAGAAGAACAAAGCTTAGTAACGAGAAGTAACGTTATCGAATGTATTACTTTCGACAGAGAAGAGTGGCAAACCGAAGCGTATCTATACATGAAAGGTAGTGATTACCCCTGAGCTTGCCCGCCAATAGTGCTAACCAAGCTACAGTATGTTCTGACAAGAAGAGTTTGCGGCAATTGTACAGGCCGCGAGTTGGGACGATGCACAACGCGAGACGGACACTATTATCTAAACTGCTTCGAATGAAGCGAGAATGATTGGAAAAGCTAGCGATCAAAAGGAACGAGACAACATTATCGTGAACCCGGAACAGGCATAGTTAGAGTGTTCCAGTATAACTCAACTATGTGGCATTCGAATTCACTGATTAACTCACCTTCCAGCATGGCTGGATTTCCCTTCGAACGTTGCCAAGGTCACGTCTATCCTTGAGTTAAGTCTTCCCTCCGCACACTCCCGGTCCTGACATAAGTACTCGTTGGGCCACAGTTTCCGGAATTTTCTGCAGCGGCAGATCGGCGTAGGCATTTGGAGGACGTGTTTTTCGGAGAAACCTCCCGAACAAGCCACTCCCATATGACACTGTACAATTAACAAACTCTTCCTTTGGTTAGTACCCAGTGAGCTTGCAATGGATGTGCTGGGGTTTCAAGTGTGTAACGTAGGTCACCTCCCTACAGCAAGGTGGGTGTCATCTATCTTCGCGCCCAATTTGTGTCGTTGGACGATTCTTTTATTCCTCGATTGTAGTACATCTGCGCTCAGCTTCACCTGCTCTGCCTTAGACACCTACTGGTTAGCATGCCTTTGCTGCCACTTTCTGGCTCAATCCTGCTTCCGCGGTTTTCGTACTACTGGAGGACATCTTGGAAGCCTTCAAATTCTGCGCCGCCGTAGCTGGAGGCTACACTATGTATGCCATTAACCACATTGCGGTCTCACCGCTTAGTATTTTCCCTATCCAATTCCCTCGATGTGGCTCGAATTGCAGGCATGTGACGGCCACATTTAGAAGCACCCAGACGGAACTGTTCGGCCCGGTATGCCCCCCGCGCCTGATCGCCCTCCCCTTGTATCGGCCGACAACAATGGCATTGTTGACAAGCCGTAGAAAGGTCGGTGATCTTACCACTAGTCGCTTTCTTTTCCTTTTTCTGTATTCAAACTTCAGACTTGGACCTGGCAGGCTGTGGTTCAATGTCCATTTCGCCTTTTGTTCACGCTTAGGGGCCCTTGTTGAGAAACCGCTGGTATCTGTCAGAGAATATCATTAGTTCGCTTAGGAGGTTTCCTCGGACGGTAGTCGATGACCCAATTGCGAAAGTTTAAGCATCATAATACACACAAAGTACATTTTGACCTTTTCTTAGGCTACAAACCTGGGGTCTCCTTGAGTTGGTGACCAGTGAGGATTCGGTTATGAAGGGTAGTTGCTCCTTCCCGAAGACTGTTCCTTCCCCCTTAATCAACAAGTCGAATTTTTCAACCCTAAGTACACGATTTCAGAATTTGGGCGAATTTCGTTTCTGGTTTGTCCTCGTTTTTTATCAATTTTTAAAGAAAGCCACCAGCAAGCTCGATTCCCGAAGCGACACGACTCATCAATCTCCGAAACCGACACGAGGTACCCCTGACACCGACGCAACTCAAACTCATTTGTCCTTGTCGCGTCCTGTCAATTTTCTTTCTTCTTCATGCCCCGAACAAGATCAAGCGAACCACCTGCCAAGAAAAGACGTATTCCTAAGCACAAAGACCAGCGAAACTCGCCAGCACCAGCAGGCACATCCCTCCTAACCGATTTTGGCGGAGAAGAAATCCAAGACACTATCGAAGTTGATCTCTACGATGAGTTTTTAGCTGATGAGCCGGAAGAGGCAGTTATTGTTCGGGCCTTGGACGAATGTGTCGAGGATGTTCGAGTAGACGAAGAGAACGATGGCGAAGAAGTCTACAAGGACGTTGAGGATGTTGTGGATGTTGATGCTCTTGTTTTGGGAAACACAATTGTTACTATTGACGCAGACGCTATTGCTCGTTTTACTCTTATTTTCACACACTTTGTTGGTTTTTTGGTGAATTGGTGTCGTGAGTCCAAGTTCAGCATTTTTGGGTTCCTTTTGCCCCAAGAATTACCCATTTGCTTTTCTGCGATGGTTCTGTTGATGCATTCCGAGCCGTCAGTTCTTGCCCGGGATCTTCTTGCTTTCATCCCGGACACGGTCAAGTCTGTTCTTGGTCAAACGGATCTTTCTGTTTCTGATTTGCTTATGCTTCCGATCATTGAGCCGAATTGTAGGGACGGAGGGTGTTACCTCTCTATTGCGGCCAAGAGAGTTGAAGGCTTCGAGGCCACCACATACACAGCAGCATCGCTCCTTGGTCAACAACACGAGGCTGGAATTTATGTTGGATCAACTAGCGACAAGGCTGGCGGCTTCTCTGTTCGATTGTCCAACCACAAGAAGGAGATCGCCAAAAGGAAAAAAGGGTTCACAACGGATAGAAGTTTATGCGCAAAATTCTACGGTTTTGCTGGACGACCAGACGTCTGTTCATCGTTTTTTCTCCTTGCCAGCATGCCCACTCGGAACCACAACCCTGCGAGCAGCCCAAGGTCCTTTCTGATCGAGGCATTGTTTCAGGCATTTTTTAATCTTGTCACGAATGCAGACCGAGTCGGCAAATGGCACGGGCCCGCCGTCTCAAAGTTGATCAACAAAATGCGAGCCTCCGCGCCTGCACCTCTTCCGGACTTCCAGAACTTCGGGCTCAACGCTGCCTGGTCGCTGCTCCAAGGGGTTTTTTATGTCCCAAAAGAGCTTCGCAACCAACCCTGCTGCAAATGCGGCAAGACAACAAAGCATATGTTCCTCTTGGTTGCCGGTGATGTCTTCGGCAAACGGCAATGTCTTGTCCATTATTACGAATCAAGACGCGCTGACCCAGCCTGGCTTGCAAAAGGCCCTTGCGTGCGCTATCACCGACCGCGAGGCAACCAGCAAATCTGGTTTAGTGGTGAGGGCGACGCTTCTACGTGCAGCAGCTGCATGTCGCGCATCCGCATTTGCTTGGAAAAAGGCGAAAGCACATCACCCGAGCAAGATCGACAGGACCGTGGTGGCTGCGCGTGGTGCGGCCAGGAGGAGTGGTGGTACCCGGAGGCCATATTTTTTGGCTTGGGGGAGCAGCGGAGGTGCTTGGCTTGCCGCTTTCACAAGCTCTGTCACGGTGTTGAACGAGATCCAGAGGATTGGTAACTTCACTGTGTTGATCTAAGTGGCGAGGTGTCGCTAACCTTCCTGTCCAGGGGCAAGGACCCGATACCTTCTGGCCAAAACGGCTGCGGCAACTGCAACGCCCCGGAAAACCCGGACATTCGCTTCGCTTTTAGCGGCATTTATAGGCGTTGCAATGCTTGTCATCTCTGGATGTTGCGCTATGACGAGGAACGCCCGGCGTCTGTTCACAGCGCTGACCGCACCAAGAACGGCTGCGGAAACTGTGGCCGGCCCGAACCCGAAGACCCCAAGGACGAGAAATTGTGGCGTCACTTCGGTGCTGAGCGACGTTGCAACGCTTGTGAAACGTATAAAAAGATTCACAACGGAAAAGAGCCGCCGCCGGAGCTTGAACAACGTCGCATCGCCGAGCTGGAAGCTGTCAAGATCAAGGACGGGTGTAAAAACCCAAACTGCCTAGCACCAGAGAGCGAGGATCAAAAGCAAGCCGAGAATTTCAGGAAATTCGGTGAAGAACGGCGCTGTTCCCGTTGTGTGACACACAAACGCCGCTATGGCCTCGAATGGCCGGAGAAAGACGAGGGGAGGAAGGCGAAGGAACAAAAGCCGAGGAAGGCGAAGAAGGCGGACTGAGCTGGGCCGGGTTGAAATAACATCGAAAGACTATGTAGCTTTATCTCTGGTGGCTATTGTTAGGTGCTAAAGAGCTAGAACCAAGTGGCAGGCGTAGGAGGATCTTAAAGTGATCTAATCAGAAAAAGTAGCAGGCTGTGTTCCAACGTAATGCACTCAACAACACCGCGGCTTGTGGTCGGTTATATTACAGGTTGACCAGCTCCTTCAATGCTGTCTGTTGCCTATGACGGATACGGGGCACATAGCAACGTTAAACCCCTGATGAAGTTGCCCGCTAGGCCCTTGTTGTTTATGCAGCGAAATCATACTACGTACCCTTGTCCAGCGGATTCCGCGGACAGAGAATCAGTGGCGTGTGGGCCGCGGATGCAGCCGGAATTGGGGCCGACAGCAGGTCACATCCCATCAGAGCTATAGCCCGTTTTTGCAATACTTGACTACGCGTCTATAGTTCGTTTGCCCCGACTACAAATGCGAGTCATTGCCATTGGCTTCCTTCTGGCACTGCCACTGGTGCCCTCCTCTGGAATCCCGTGGCAATTAAACGGCCACATACACTTCGACTCAATGATGACCATCTTCTGCAAATCATCTCGGCGTACGCTACTTATCCCGGGCCACTCGACGTACACTGTAGAAGACTGGGGTATGACATTGATGCGGCAGTTACTCCTCTCGGACTGGGACGTCCTATAGGCAATCATCTCTGACCGGGACTGGAAGTTCACCTCTGGAGCGTGAACCAGCATGTGAAACGCGTTGGGCACGAAACTCCTGATGAACACTTCGTATTACCCACAGGGTGACGGACTGACAGAGAAAGAAACCAGTCAGTGGAGATCGCGCTTCGCTTCTTGTTTGAACGGCCTGATGCCGCTTGGACAGAAGTACTCCCTTCGCTCTAAGTGCATCTGAACAGCGCATACGCAGCCAGCGTGGGTACATCCCGCACGAGCTGCTGCTTGGGTTCAAACCAGCTAGGCCGTTAGACGCGTTGATAGCCCCCGATGCGAAAGCCAAAGACATTCCTGCCTTGGGGAGCATCTGCGGTAAGATGCGCAACTAGCGATGGACTTCGCCGCCACACGCGCAAAATGACGGAGGATGCGTCACACCAAGACGCCGAATTCAAGCCTGGCGACCAGGTCTATCCACGTCTGCACCGGGGATACCACCTCCCTGGCAGACCATTCCGGAAACTGTCACAGCAATACTCAGATGGACAACGAGCGTAGGGGAGCGCTGGCTGGGGCGCGCGCAGAGTGGGAACCGCGTTTTCTTATTCCCCGGCATTTGATACAGTTTGCAGATTGTATAAGAGAACAGGCAAACTGTTCTTTTAGCAAACCCCTGAGACGCACCCTACCCGCAGGGCTATCTGAGAGCTCTACAGGTTTGCGTTGAACTTTGAACAAAAAACCATCAAACTTCTTACTGAAGCTCTATTTTGCAGTCAACTGCAAGTACATGTTAAATTGCAGCACAAGATCGGCACTTATTTATCCGACTGGGCTAATCTAGCATCTGGACATGAACTCTCGGCCAATGTAGACTAGGGGCCTATCTAACCATTTTGCTGAGCAGTAACTAACATGCGGTCATATCAGCGAGGAATATATAGGGTTTCTTGCGCCTTCTGAATAGTGCCCGTAAACTGACCCTTTCGACCCTGCACAAGTATCTCCTGAGAGCCCACAGCTAGGTAGGATATATCATGTGCAATATACCAGTATATAGACATCGTGACCTAGTAACGGAATTGTGTGACGAACCTCTGTCAGACTATCCTCTGAAAGGGTTCACTGAAGGTCGGG